>CAWVNZ010000695.1:0-97143 GCA_963930735.1 Dioctria linearis
ATAGAAAAGGCAATCCCTGGGATATTTAAAATTTGCGACAGTAGAAAATTAATATTTGAAAAATTTACTTTCGAAAAGGCAATCCCTGGCGTAATTAAAATTTGCGACAGTTGAAAATTATTTTTTGAATAATTTACTATAGAAAAGGCAATCCCTGGCGTAATTAAAATTTGCGACAGTAGAAAATTATTTTTTGAATAATTTACTATAGAAAAGGCAATCCCTGGCGTAATTAAAATTTGCGAGAGTAGAAAATTATTTTTTGAATAATTTACTATAGAAAAGGCAATCCCTGGCGCAATTAAAATTTGCGACAGTATAAAATTATTTTTTGAATAATTTACTATAGAAAAGGCAATCCCTGGCGTAATTAAAATTTGCGACAGTAGAAAATTATTTTTTGAATAATTTACTATAGAAAAGGCAATCCCTGGCGTAATTAAAATTTGCGACAGTTGAAAATTATTTTTTGAATAATTTACTATAGAAAAGGCAATCCCTGGCGCACTTAAAATTTGCGACAGTAAAAAATTATTTTTTGAATAATTTACTATAGAAAAGGCAATCCCTGGCGTAATTAAAATTTGCGACAGTAGAAAATTATTTTTTGAATAATTTACTATAGAAAAGGCAATCCCTGGCGTATTTAAAATTTGCGACAGTAAAAAATTAATTTGTGAAAAGTTTACTATAGAAAAGGCAATCCCTGACGCAATTAAAATTTGCGACAGTAAAAAATTATTTTTTGCAAAATTTACTGTAGAAAAGGCAATCCCTGGCGCAATTAAAACTTGCGATAGTAAAAAATTATTTTTTGAATAATTTACTATAGAAAAGGCAATCCCTGGCGGATTTGAAATTTGCGACAGTAAAAAATTATTTTTTGAATAATATACTATAAAAAGGCAATCCCTGGCGCACTTAAAATTTGCGACAGTATAAAATTATTTTTTGAAAAATTTACTATAGAAAAGGCAATCCCTGGCGTATTTAAAATTTGCGACAGTATAAAATTAATTTTTGAAAAATTTACTGTAGAAAAGGCAATCCCTGGCGCAATTAAAATTTGCGACAGTAGAAAATTATTTTTTGAATAATTTACTATAGAAAAGGCAATCCCTGGCGTAATTAAAATTTGCGACAGTAGAAAATTATTTTTTGAATAATTTACTATAGAAAAGGCAATCCCTGGCGTAATTAAAATTTGCGACAGTAGAAAATTATTTTTTGAATAATTTACTATAGAACAGGCAATCCCTGGCGTATTTAAAATTTGCGACAGTAAAAAATTAATTTGTGAAAAATTTACCTGGCGAAATTGAAATTTCCGACAGTAAAAAATTATTTTTTGCATAATTTACTATAGAAAAGGCAATCCCTGGCGCAATTAAAATTTGCGACAGTAAAAAATTATTTTGTGAAAAGGTTACTATAGAAAAGGCAATCGCTGGCGCAATTAAAATTTGCGACAGTAAAAAATTATTTTTTGCAAAATTTAATGTAGAAAAGGCAATCCCTGGCGCAATTAAAACTTGCGAAAGTAAAAAATTATTTTTTGAATAATTTACTATAGAAAAGGCAATCCCTGGCGGATTTGAAATTTGCGACAGTAAAAAATTATTTTTTGAATAATTTACTATAGAAAAGGCAATCCCTGGCGCAATTAAAATTTGCGACATTAAAAAATTATTTTTTGCAAAATTTACTGTAGAAAAGGCAATCCCTGGCGCAATTAAAACTTGCGATAGTAAAAAATTATTTTTTGAATAATTTACTATAGAAAAGGCAATCCCTGGCGGATTTGAAATGTGCGACAGTAAAAAATTATTTTTTGAATAATTTACTATAGAAAAGGCAATCCCTGGCGCACTTAAAATTTGCGACAGTATAAAATTATTTTTTGCAAAATTTACTATAGAAAAGGCAATCCCTGGCGTATTTAAAATTTGCGACAGTATAAAATTAATTTTTGAAAAATTTACTGTAGAAAAGGCAATCGCTGGCGTAATTAAAATTTGCGACAGTAGAAAATTATTTTTTGAAAAATTTACTGTAGAAAAGGCAATCCCTGCCGCAGTTAAAATTTGCGACAGTAAAAAATTATTTTTTGAATAATTTACTATAGAAAAGGCAATCCCTGGCGTAATTAAAATTTGCGACAGTAGAAAATTATTTTTTGAATAATTTACTAAAGAAAAGGCAATCCCTGGCGTAATTAAAATTTGCGACAGTAAAAAATTATTTTTTGAATAATTTACTATAGAAAAGGCAACACAGTAAAAAATTAATATTTGAAAAATTTTCTTTCGAAAAGGCAATCCCTGGCGTAATTAAAATTTGCGACAGTTGAAAATTATTTTTTGAATAATTTACTATAGAAAAGGCAAACCCTGGCGTAATTAAAATTTGCGACAGTTGAAAATTATTTTTTGAATAATTTACTATAGAAAAGGCAATCCCTGGCGTAATTAAAATTTGCGACAGTAGAAAATTATTTTTTGAATAATTTACTATAGAAAAGGCAAACCCTGGCGTAATTAAAATTTACGACAGTTGAAAATTATTTTTCGAATAATTTACTATAGAAAAGGCAATCCCTGCCGCAGTTAAAATTTGCGACAGTAAAAAATTATTTTTTGAATAATTTACTATAGAAAAGGCAATCCCTGGCGTAATTAAAATTTGCGACAGTAGAAAATTATTTTTTGAATAATTTACTAAAGAAAAGGCAATCCCTGGCGTAATTAAAATTTGCGACAGAAAAAAATTATTTTTTGAATAATTTACTATAGAAAAGGCAATCCCTGGCGCAATTAAAATTTGCGACAGTATAAAATTATTTTTTGAATAATTTACTATAGAAAAGGCAATCCCTGGCGTAATTAAAATTTGCGACAGTAGAAAATTATTTTTTGAATAATTTACTATAGAAAAGGCAATCCCTGGCGCACTTAAAATTTGCGACAGTAAAAAATTATTCTTTGAATAATTTACTATAGAAAAGGCAATCCCTGGCGTAATTAAAATTTGCGACAGTAGAAAATTATTTTTTGAATAATTTACTATAGAAAAGGCAAACCCTGGCGTAATTAAAATTTGCGACAGTTGAAAATTATTTTTTGAATAATTTACTATAGAAAAGGCAATCCCTGGCGTAATTAAAATTTGCGACAGTAGAAAATTATTTTTTGAATAATTTACTATAGAAAAGGCAATCCCTGGCGTATTTAAAATTTGCGACAGTAAAAAATTATTTTTTGAATTATTTACTATAGAAAAGGCAATCCCTGGCGTAATTAAAATTTGCGACAGTAAAAAATTATTTTTTGAATAATTTACTATAGAAAAAGCAATCCCTGGCGCAATTAAAATTCGCGACAGTAGAAAATTATTTTTTGAATAATTTACTGTAGAAAAGGCAATCCCTGGCGTATTTAAAATTTGCGACAGTAAAAAATTATTCTTTGAATAATTTACTATAGAAAAGGCAATCCCTGGCGTAATTAAAATTTGCGACAGTAGAAAATTGTTTTTTGAATAATTTACTATAGAAAAGGCAAACCCTGGCGTAATTAAAATTTGCGACAGTTGAAAATTATTTTTTGAATAATTTACTATAGAAAAGGCAATCCCTGGCGTAATTAAAATTTGCGACAGTAGAAAATTATTTTTTGAATAATTTACTATAGAAAAGGCAATCCCTGGCGTATTTAAAATTTGCGACAGTAAAAAATTATTTTTTGAATAATTTACTATAGAAAAGGCACACCCTGGCGTAATTAAAATTTGCGACAGTTGAAAATTATTTTTTGAATAATTTACTATAGAAAAGGCAATCCCTGGCGTAATTAAAATTTGCGACAGTAGAAAATTATTTTTTGAATAATTTACTATAGAAAAGGCAATCCCTGGCGTATTTAAAATTTGCGACAGTAAAAAATTATTTTTTGAATTATTTACTATAGAAAAGGCAATCCCTGGCGTAATTAAAATTTGCGACAGTAAAAAATTATTTTTTGAATAATTTACTATAGAAAAGGCAAACCCTGGCGTAATTAAAATTTGCGACAGTTGAAAATTATTTTTTGAATAATTTACTATAGAAAAGGCAATCCCTGGCGTAATTAAAATTTGCGACAGTAGAAAATTATTTTTTGAATAATTTACTATAGAAAAGGCAATCCCTGGCGTATTTAAAATTTGCGACAGTAAAAAATTATTTTTTGAATAATTTACTATAGAAAAGGCAATCCCTGGCGTAATTAAAATTTGCGACAGTAGAAAATTATTTTTTGAATTATTTACTATAGAAAAGGCAATCCCTGGCGTAATTAAAATTTGCGACAGTAAAAAATTATTTTTTGAATAATTTACTATAGAAAAGGCAATCCCTGGCGCAATTAAAATTCGCGACAGTAGAAAATTATTTTTTGAATAATTTACTGTAGAAAAGGCAATCCCTGGCGTATTTAAAATTTGCGACAGTAAAAAATTATTTTTTGAAAAATTTACTATAGAAAAGGCAATCCCTGGCGTAATTAAAATTTGCGACAGTTGAAAATTATTTTTTGAATAATTTACTATAGAAAAGGCAATCCCTGGCGCACTTAAAATTTGCGACAGTAAAAAATTATTTCTTGAATAATTTACTATAGAAAAGGCAATCCCTGGCGCACTTAAAATTTGCGACAGTAAAAAATTATTTTTTGAATAATTTACTATAGAAAAGGCAATCCCTGGGATATTTAAAATTTGCGACAGTAAAAAATTATTTTTTGAATAATTTACTATAGAAAAGGCAATCCCTGGCGTATTTAAAATTTGCGACAGTAAAAAATTATTTTTTGAATAATTTACTATAGAAAAGGGAATCCCTGGCGTATTTAAAATTTGCGACAGTAAAAAATTATTTTTTGAATAATTTACTATAGAAAAGGCAATCCCTGGCGCACTTAAAATTTGCGACAGTAAAAAATTATTTTTTGAATAATTTACTATAGAAAAGGCAATCCCTGGCGCACTTAAAATTTGCGACAGTAAAAAAAGAAAAGGCAATCCCTGGCGTAATTAAAATTTGCGGCAGTAGAAAATTATTTTTTGAATAATTTACTACAGAAAAGGCAATCCTTGGCGTATTTAAAATTTGCGACAGTAAAAAATTAATTTTTTGAAAAATTTACTGTAGAAAAGGCAATCCCTGCCGCAATTAAAATTTGCGACAGTAAAAAATTATTTTTTGAATAATTTACTATAGAAAAGGCAATCCCTGGCGTAATTAAAATTTGCGACAGTAGAAAATTATTTTTTGAATAATTTACTAAAGAAAAGGCAATCCCTGGCGTATTTAAAATTTGCGACAGTAAAAAATTATTTTTTGAATAATTTACTATAGAAAAGGCAATCCCTGGCGCAATTAAAATTTGCGACAGTATAAAATTATTTTTTGAATAATTTACTATAGAAAAGGCAATCCCTGGCGTAATTAAAATTTGCGACAGTAGAAAATTATTTTTTGAATAATTTACTATAGAAAAGGCAATCCCTGGCGCACTTAAAATTTGCGACAGTAAAAAATTATTTTCTGAAAACTTTACTATAGAAAAGGCAATCCCTGGCGTAATTAAAATTTGCGACAGTTGAAAATTATTTTTTGAATAATTTACTATAGAAAAGGCAATCCCTGGCGTAATTAGAATTTGCGACAGTTGAAAATTATTTTTTGAATAATTTACTATAGAAAAGGCAATCCCTGGCGTAATTAAAATTTGCGACAAAGGAAAACTATTTTTTGAATAATTTACTATAGAAAAGGCAATCCCTGGCGTATTTAAAATTTGCGACAGTAAAAAATTATTTTTTGAATAATTTACTATAGAAAAGGCAATCCCTGGCGTAATTAAAATTTGCGACAGTAAAAAATTATTTTTTGAATAATTTACTATAGAAAAGGCAATCCCTGGCGCAATTAAAATTTGCGACAGTAGAAAATAATTTTTTGAATAATTTACTGTAGAAAAGGCAATCCCTGGCGTATTTAAAATTTGCGACAGTAAAAAATTAATTTGTGAAAAATTTACCTGGCGAAATTGAAATTTGCGAGAGTAAAAAATTATTTTTTGAATAATTTACTATAGAAAAGGCAATCCCTGGGGCACTTAAAATTTGCGACAGTAAAAAATAATTTTTTGAATAATTTACTATAGAAAAGGCAATCCTTGGGATATTTAAAATTTGCGACAGTAAAAAATTATTTTTTGAATAATTTACTATAGAAAAGGCAATCCCTGGCGTATTTAAAATTTGCGACAGTAAAAAATTATTTTTTGAAAAATTTACTATAGAAAAGGCAATCCCTGGCGTAATTAAAATTTGCGACAGTTGAAAATTATTTTTTGAATAATTTACTATAGAAAAGGCAATCCCTGGCGCACTTAAAATTTGCGACAGTAAAAAATTATTTTTTGAATAATTTACTATAGAAAAGGCAATCCCTGGCGCACTTAAAATTTGCGACAGTAAAAAATTATTTTTTGAATAATTTACTATAGAAAAGGCAATCCCTGGGATATTTAAAATTTGCGACCGTAAAAAATTATTTTTTGAATAATTTACTATAGAAAAGGCAATCCCTGGCGTATTTAAAATCTGCGACAGTAAAAAATTATTTTTTGAATAATTTACTATAGAAAAGGCAATCCCTGGCGCACTTAAAATTTGCGACAGTAAAAAATTATTTTTTGAATAATTTACTATAGAAAAGGCAATCCCTGGCGCACTTAAAATTTGCGACAGTAAAAAATTATTTTTTGAATAATTTACTATAGAAAAGGCAATCCTTGGGATATTTAAAATTTGCGACAGTAAAAAATTATTTTTTGAATAATTTACTATAGAAAAGACAATCCCTGGCGTATTTAAAATTTGCGATAGTAAAAAATTATTTTTTGAATAATTTACTATAGAAAAGGGAATCCCTGGCGTATTTAAAATTTGCGACAGTAAAAAATAATTTTTTGAATAATTTACTATAGAAAAGGCAATCCCTGGCGTACTTAAAATTTGCGACAGTAAAAAATAATTTTTTGAATAATTTACTATAGAAAAGGCAATCCCTGGCGCAATTAAAATTTGCGACAGTAGAAAATTATTTTTTGAATAATTTACTGTAGAAAAGGCAATCCCTGGCGTATTTAAAATTTGCGACAGTAAAAAATTAATTTGTGAAAAATTTACCTGGCGAAATTGAAATTTGCGAGAGTAAAAAATTATTTTTTGAATAATTTACTATAGAAAAGGCAATCCCTGGCGCACTTAAAATTTGCGACAGTAAAAAATAATTTTTTGAATAATTTACTATAGAAAAGGCAATCCTTGGGATAGTTAAAATTTGCGACAGTAAAAATTTATTTTTTGAATAATTTACTATAGAAAAGGCAATCCCTGGCGTATTTAAAATTTGCGACAGTAAAAAATTATTTTTTGAAAAATTTACTATAGAAAAGGCAATCCCTGGCGTAATTAAAATTTGCGACAGTTGAAAATTATTTTTTGAGTAATTTACTATAGAAAAGGCAATCCCTGGCGCACTTAAAATTTGCGACAGTAAAAAATTATTTTTTGAATAATTTACTATAGAAAAGGCAATCCCTGGCGCACTTAAAATTTGCGACAGTAAAAAATTATTTTTTGAATAATTTACTATAGAAAAGGCAATCCCTGGCGTATTTAAAATTTGCGACAGTAAAAAATTATTTTTTGAATAATTTACTATAGAAAAGGCAATCCCTGGCGTATTTAAAATTTGCGACAGTAAAAAATTATTTTTTGAATAATTTACTATAGAAAAGGCAATCCCTGGCGTATTTAAAATTTGCGACAGTAAAAAATTATTTTTTGAATAATTTACTATAGAAAAGGCAATCCCTGGCGCACTTAAAATTTGCGACAGTAAAAAATTATTTTTTGAATAATTTACTATAGAAAAGGCAATCCCTGGCGCACTTAATATTTGCGACAGTAAAAAATTATTTTTTGAATAATTTACTATAGAAAAGGCAATCCCTGGCGTAATTAAAATTTGCGACAGTAGAAAATTATTTTTTGAATAATTTACTATAGAAAAGGCAATCCTTGGCGTATTTAAAATTTGCGACAGGAAAAAATTAATATTTTGAAAAATTTACTGTAGAAAAGGCAATCCCTGGCGCAATTAAAATTTGCGACAGTAAAAAATTATTTTTTGAATAATTTACTATAGAAAAGGCAATCCCTGGCGCACTTAAAATTTGCGACAGTAAAAAATTATTTTTTGAATAATTTACTATAGAAAAGGCAATCCCTGGCGTAATTAAAATTTGCGACAGTATAAAATTATTTTTTGAATAATTTACTATAGAAAAGGCAATCCCTGGCGTAATTAAAATTTGCGACAGTATAAAATTATCTTTTGAATAATTTACTATAGAAAAGGCAATCCCTGGCGTAATTAAAATTTGCGACAGTAGAAAATTATTTTTTGAATAATTTACTATAGAAAAGGCAATCCCTGGGATATTTAAAATTTGCGACAGTAGAAAATTATTTTTTGAATAATTTACTATAGAAAAGGCAATCCCTGGCGCAATTAAAAATTTGCGACAGTAGAAAATTATTTTTTGAAAAGTTTACTATAGAAAAGGCAATCCCTGGCGCAATTAAAATTTGCGACAGTAAAAAATTATTTTTTGCAATATTTACTGTAGAAAAGGCAATCCCTGGCGCAATTAAAACTTGCGATAGTAAAAAATTATTTTTTGAATAATTTACTATAGAAAAGGCAATCCCTGGCGCACTTAAAATTTGCGACAGTAAAAAATTATTTTTTGAATAATTTACTATAGAAAAGGCAATCCCTGGCGTAATTAAAATTTGCGACAGTATAAAATTATTTTTTGCAAAATTTACTATAGAAAAGGAAATCCCTGGCGTAATTAAAATTTGCGACAGTAAAAAATAATTTTTTGAATAATTTACTATAGAAAAGGCAATCCCTGGCGCAATTAAAATTTGCGACAGTAGAAAATTATTTTTTGAATAATTTACTGTAGAAAAGGCAATCCCTGGCGTATTTAAAATTTGCGACAGTAAAAAATTAATTTGTGAAAAATTTACCTGGCGAAATTGAAATTTGCGAGAGTAAAAAATTATTTTTTGAATAATTTACTATAGAAAAGGCAATCCCTGGCGCACTTAAAATTTGCGACAGTAAAAAATAATTTTTTGAATAATTTACTATAGAAAAGGCAATCCTTGGGATATTTAAAATTTGCGACAGTAAAAATTTATTTTTTGAATAATTTACTATAGAAAAGGCAATCCCTGGCGTAATTAAAATTTGCGACAGTATAAAATTATTTTTTGCAAAATTTACTATAGAAAAGGAAATCCCTGGCGTAATTAAAATTTGCGACAGTAAAAAATAATTTTTTGAATAATTTACTATAGAAAAGGCAATCCCTGGCGCACTTAAAATTTGCGACAGTAAAAAATTATTTTTTGAATAATTTACTATAGAAAAGGCAATCCTTGGGATATTTAAAATTTGCGACAGTAAAAAATTATTTTTTGAATAATTTACTATAGAAAAGGCAATCCCTGGCGTATTTAAAATTTGCGAGAGTAAAAAATTATTTTTTGAATAATTTACTATAGAAAAGGGAATCCCTGGCGTATTTAAAATTTGCGACAGTAAAAAATTATTTTTTGAATAATTTACTATAGAAAAGGCAATCCCTGGCGTACTTAAAATTTGCGACAGTAAAAAATATTTTTTTGAATAATTTACTATAGAAAAGGCAATCCCTGGCGCAATTAAAATTTGCGACAGTAGAAAATTATTTTTTGAATAATTTACTGTAGAAAAGGCAATCCCTGGCGTATTTAAAATTTGCGACAGTAAAAAATTAATTTGTGAAAAATTTACCTGGCGAAATTGAAATTTGCGAGAGTAAAAAATTATTTTTTGAATAATTTACTATAGAAAAGGCAATCCCTGGCGCACTCAAAATTTGCGACAGTAAAAAATAATTTTTTGAATAATTTACTATAGAAAAGGCAATCCTTGGGATATTTAAAATTTGCGACAGTAAAAATTTATTTTTTGAATAATTTACTATAGAAAAGGCAATCCCTGGCGTATTTAAAATTTGCGACAGTAAAAAATTATTTTTTGAAAAATTTACTATAGAAAAGGCAATCCCTGGCATAATTAAAATTTGCGACAGTTGAAAATTATTTTTTGAGTAATTTACTATAGAAAAGGCAATCCCTGGCGCACTTAAAATTTGCGACAGTAAAAAATTATTTTTTGAATAATTTACTATAGAAAAGGCAATCCCTGGCGCACTTAAAATTTGCGACAGTAAAAAATTATTTTTTGAATAATTTACTATAGAAAAGGCAATCCCTGGCGTATTTAAAATTTGCGACAGTAAAAAATTATTTTTTGAATAATTTACTATAGAAAAGGCAATCCCTGGCGTATTTAAAATTTGCGACAGTAAAAAATTATTTTTTTTATAATTTACTATAGAAAAGGCAATCCCTGGCGCATTTAAAATTTGCGACAGTAAAAAATTATTTTTTGAATAATTTACTATAGAAAAGGCAATCCCTGGCGCACTTAAAATTTGCGACAGTAAAAAATTATTTTTTGAATAATTTACTATAGAAAAGGCAATCCCTGGCGCACTTAATATTTGCGACAGTAAAAAATTATTTTTTGAATAATTTACTATAGAAAAGGCAATCCCTGGCGTAATTAAAATTTGCGACAGTAGAAAATTATTTTTTGAATAATTTACTATAGAAAAGGCAATCCTTGGCGTATTTAAAATTTGCGACAGGAAAAAATTAATATTTTGAAACATTTACTGTAGAAAAGGCAATCCCTGGCGCAATTAAAATTTGCGACAGTAAAAAATTATTTTTTGAATAATTTACTATAGAAAAGGCAATCCCTGGCGCACTTAAAATTTGCGACAGTATAAAAATATTTTTTGAAAAATTTACTATAGAAAAGGCAATCCCTGGCGTAATTAAAATTTGCGACAGTATAAAATTATTTTTTGAATAATTTACTATAGAAAAGGCAATCCCTGGCGTAATTAAAATTTGCGACAGTATAAAATTATCTTTTGAATAATTTACTATAGAAAAGGCAATCCCTGGCGTAATTAAAATTTGCGACAGTAGAAAATTATTTTTTGAATAATTTACTATAGAAAAGGCAATCCCTGGGATATTTAAAATTTGCGACAGTAGAAAATTATTTTTTGAATAATTTACTATAGAAAAGGCAATCCCTGGCGCAATTAAAAATTTGCGACAGTAGAAAATTATTTTTTGAAAAGTTTACTATAGAAAAGGCAATCCCTGGCGCAATTAAAATTTGCGACAGTAAAAAATTATTTTTTGCAATATTTACTGTAGAAAAGGCAATCCCTGGCGCAATTAAAACTTGCGATAGTAAAAAATTATTTTTTGAATAATTTACTATAGAAAAGGCAATCCCTGGCGCACTTAAAATTTGCGACAATAAAAAATTATTTTTTGAATAATTTACTATAGAAAAGGCAATCCCTGGCGTAATTAAAATTTGCGACAGTATAAAATTATTTTTTGCAAAATTTACTATAGAAAAGGAAATCCCTGGCGTAATTAAAATTTTCGACAGTAAAAAATTAATATTTGAAAAATTTACTATAGAAAAGGCAATCCCTGGCGTAATTAAAATTTGCGACAGTTGAAAATTATTTTTTGAATAATTTACTATAGAAAAGGCAATCCCTGGCGCACTTAAAAGTTGCGACAGTAAAAAATTATTTTTTGAATAATTTACTATAGAAAAGGCAATCCCTGGCGTATTTAAAATTTGCGACAGTAGAAAATTATTTTTTGAATAATTTACTATAGAAAAGGCAATCCCTGGCGTATTTAAAATTTGCGACAGTAAGAAATTAATTTGTGAGAAATTTACTATAGAAAAGGCAATCCCTGGGATATTTAAAATTTGCGACAGTAAAAAATTATTTTTTGAATAATTTACTATAGAAAAGGCAATCCCTGGCGCAATTAAAATTTGCGACAGTAAAAAATTATTTTTTGAAAAATTTACTATAGAAAAGGCAACCCCTGGCGTAATTAAAATTTGCGATAGTAGAAAATTATTTTTTGAATAATTTACTATAGAAAAGGCAAACCCTGGCGTATTTAAAATTTGCGACAGTAAAAAATTAATTTGTGAAAAGTTTACTATAGAAAAGGCAATCCCTGGCGCAATTAAAATTTGCGACAGTAAAAAATTATTTTTTGCAAAATTTACTTTAGAAAAGGCAATCCCTGGCGCAATTAAAACTTGCGATAGTAAAAAATTATTTTTTGAATAATTTACTATAGAAAAGGCAATCCCTGGCGGATTTGAAATTTGCGACAGTAAAAAATTATTTTTTGAATAATTTACTATAGAAAAGGCAATCCCTGGCGCACTTAAAATTTGCGACAGTATAAAATTATTTTTTGCAAAATTTACTATAGAAAAGGCAATCTCTGGCATATTTAAAATTTGCGACAGTATAAAATTAATTTTTGAAAAATTTACTGTAGAAAAGGCAATCCCTGGCGCAATTAAAATTTGCGACAGTAGAAAATTATTTTTTGAAAAATTTACTGTAGAAAAGGCAATCCCTGGCGCAATTAAAATTTGCGACAGTAAAAAATTATTTTTTGAATAATTTACTATAGAAAAGGCAATCCCTGGCGTAATTAAAATTTGCGACAGTAGAAAATTATTTTTTGAATAATTTACTATAGAAAAGGCAATCCCTGGCGTAATTAAAATTTGCGACAGTAAAAAATTATTTGTTGAATAATTTACTATAGAAAAGGCAATCCCTGGCGCAATTAAAATTTGGGGCAGTATAAAATTATTTTTTGAATAATTTACTATAGAAAAGGCAATCCCTGGCGTAATTAAAATTTGCGATAGTAGAAAATTATTTTTTGAATAATTTACTATAGAAAAGGCAATCCCTGGCGCACTTAAAATTTGCGACAGTAAAAAAAATATTTCTTGAATAATTTACTATAGAAAAGGCAATCATTGGCGTAATTAAAATTTGCGACAGTAGATAATTATTTTTTGAAAAATTTACTGTAGAAAGGCAATCCCTGGCGCAATTAAAATTTGCGACAGCAAAAAATTATTTTTTGAATAATTTACTATAGAAAAGGCAATCCCTGGCTTATTTAAAATTTGCGACAGTAAAAAATTAATTTGTGTAAAATTTACCTGGCGAAATTGAAATTTGCGAGAGTAAAAAATTATTTTTTGAATAATTTACTATTGAAAAGGCAATCCCTGGCGTAATTAAAATTTGCGACAGTAAAAAATTATTTTTTGAATAATTTACTATAGAAAAGGCAATCCCTGGCGTATTTAAAATTTGCGACAGTAAAAAATTATTTTTTGAAAAATTTACTATAGAAAAGGCAATCCCTGGCGTAATTAAAATTTGCGACAGTAAAAATTATTTTTTGAATAATATACTATAGAAAAGGCAATCCCTGGCGCAATTAAAATTTGCGACAGTATAAAATTATTTTTTGAATAATTTACTATAGAAAAGGCAATCCCTGGCGTAATTAAAATTTACGATAGTAGAAAATTATTTTTTGAATAATTTACTATAGAAAAGGCAATCCCCGGCGTAATTAAAATTTGCGACAGTAAAAAATTATTTTTTGAATAATTTACTATAGAAAAGGTAATCCCTGGCGCACTTAAAATTTGCGACAGTAAAAAAATATTTTTTGAATAATTTACTATAGAAAAGGCAATCCCTGGCGCAATTAAAATTTGCGAGAGTAGAAAATTATTTTTTGAAAAATTTACTGTAGAAAAGGCAATCCCTGGCGCAATTAAAATTTGCGACAGTAAAAAATTATTTTTTGAATAATTTACTATAGAAATGGCAATCCCTGGCGTATTTAAAATTTGCGACAGTAAAAAATTTTTTTTTGAAAAATTTACTATAGAAAAGGCAATCCCTGGCGTAATTAAAATTTGCGACAGTTGAAAATTATTTTTTGAATAATTTACTATAGAAAAGGCAATCCCTGGCGTAATTAAAATTTGCGACAGTAGAAAATTATTTTTTGAATAATTTACTATAGAAAAGGCAATCCCTGGCGCACTTAAAATTTGCGACAGTAAAAAATTATTTTTTGCAAAATTTACTATAGAAAAGGCAATCCCTGGCGTATTTAAAATTTGCGACAGTATAAAATTAATTTTTGAAAAATTTACTGTAGAAAAGGCAATCCCTGGCGTAATTAAAATTTGCGACAGTAGAAAATTATTTTTTGAATAATTTACTATAGAAAAGGCAATCCCTGGCGTAATTAAAATTTGCGACAGTAAAAAATTATTTTTTGAATAATTTACTATAGAAAAGCAATCCCTGGCGTAATTAAAATTTGCGACAGTAGAAAATTATTTTTTGAATTATTTACTATAGAAAAGGAATCCCTGGCTTATTTGAAATTTGCGACAGTAAAAAATTAATTTGTGAAAAATCTACCTGGCGAAATTGAAATTTGCGAGAGTAAAAAATTATTTTTTGAATAATTTACTATAGAAAAGGCAATCCCTGGCGTAATTAAAATTTGCGACAGTAAAAAATTATTTTTTGAATAATTTACTATAGAAAAGGCAATCCCTGGCGCACTTAAAATTTGCGACAGTAAAAAATTATTTTTTGAATAATTTACTATAGAAAAGGCAATCCATGGCGTAATTAAAATTTGCGAAAGTAGAAAATTATTTTTTGAATAATTTACTATAGAAAAGGCAATCCCTGGCGCACTTAAAATTTGCGACAGTAAAAAATTATTTTTTGCAAAATTTACTATAGAAAAGGCAATCCCTGGCGTATTTAAAATTTGCGACAGTATACAATTAATTTTTGAAAAATTTACTGTAGAAAAGGCAATCCCTGGCGTAATTAAAATTTGCGACAGTATAAAATTATTTTTTGAATAATTTACTATAGAAAAGGCAATCCCTGGCGTAATTAAAATTTGCGACAGTAGAAAATTATTTTTTGAATAATTTACTAAAGAAAAGGCAATCCCTGGCGTAATTAAAATTTGCGACAGTAAAAAATTATTTTTTGAATAATTTACTATAGAAAAGGCAATCCCTGGCGCAATTAAAATTTGCGACAGTATAAAATTATTTTTTGAATAATTTACTATAGAAAAGGCAATCCCTGGCGTAATTAAAATTTGCGACAGTAGAAAATTATTTTTTGAATAATTTACTATAGAAAAGGCAATCCCTGGCGCACTTAAAATTTGCGACATTAAAAAATTATTTTTTGAATAATTTACTATAGAAAAGGCAATCCCTGGCGTAATTAAAATTTGCGACAGTAGAAAATTATTTTTTGAATAGTTTACTATAGAAAAGGCAATCCCTGGCGTAATTAAAATTTGCGACAGTTGAAAATTATTTTTTGAATAATTTACTATAGAAAAGGCAATCCCTGGCGTAATTAAAATTTGCGACGGTAGAAAATTATTTTTTGAATAATTTACTATAGAAAAGGCAATCCCTGGCGTATTTAAAATTTGCGACAGTAAAAAATTATTTTTTGAATAATTTACTATAGAAAAGCCAATTCCCTGGGGTAATTAAAATTTGCGACAGTAAAAAATTATTTTTTGAATAATTTACTATAGAAAAGGCAGTCCCTGGCGCAATTAAAATTTGCGACAGTAGAAAATTATTTTTTGAATAATTTACTGTAGAAAAGGCAATCCCTGGCGTATTTAAAATTTGCGACATTAAAAAATTAATTTGTGAAAGATTTACCTGGCGAAATTGAAATTTGCGAGAGTAAAAAATTATTTTTTGAATAATTTACTATAGAAAAGGCAATCCCTGGCGCACTTAAAATTTGCGACAGTAAAAAATTATTTTTTGAATAATTTACTATAGAAAAGGCAATCCTTGGGATATTTAAAATTTGCGACAACAAAAATTATTTTTTGAATAATTTACTATAGAAAAGGCAATCCCTGGCCTATTTAAAATTTGCGACAGTAAAAAATTATTTTTTGAATAATTTACTATAGAAAAGGCAATCCCTGGCGTATTTAAAATTTGCGACAGTAAAAAATTATTTTTTGAATAATTTACTATAGAAAAGGCAATCCCTGGCGCACTTAAAATTTGCGACAGTAAAAAATTATTTTTTGAATAATTTACTATAGAAAAGGCAATCCCTGGCGCACTTAAAATTTGCGAAAGTAAAAAATTATTTTTTGAATAATTTACTATAGAAGAGGCAATCCCTGGCGCACTTAAAATTTGCGACAGTATAAAATTTATTTTTTGCAACATTTACTATAGAAAAGGCAATCCCTGGCGTAATTAAAATTGCGACAGTAGAAAATTATTTTTTGAATAATTTACTATAGAAAAGGCAATCCCTGGCGTAATTAAAATTTGCGACAGTATAAAATTATTTTTTGAATAATTTACTATAGAAAAGGGCAATCCCTGGCGTAATTAAAATTTGCGACAGTTGAAAATTATTTTTTGAATAATTTACTATAGAAAAGGCAATCCCTGGCGCACTTAAAATTTGCGACAGTAAAAAATTATTTTTTGAATAATTTACTATAGAAAAGGCAATCCCTGGATATTTAAAATTTGCGACAGTAAAAAATTATTTTTTGAATAATTTACTATAGAAAAGGCAATCCCTGGCCTATTTAAAATTTGCGACAGTAAAAAATTATTTTTTGAATAATTTACTATAGAAAAGGCAATCCCTGGCGTATTTAAAATTTGCGACAGTAAAAAATTATTTTTGAATAATTTACTATAGAAAAGGCAATCCCTGGCGCACTTAAAATTTGCGACAGTAAAAAATTATTTTTTGAATAATTTACTATAGAAAAGGCAATCCCTGGCGCACTTAAAATTTGCGAAAGTAAAAAATTATTTTTTGAATAATTTACTATAGAAAAGGCAATCCCTGGCGCACTTAAAATTTGCGACAGTATAAAATTATTTTTTGCAAAATTTACTATAGAAAAGGCAATCCCTGGCGTAATTAAAATTTGCGACAGTAGAAAATTATTTTTTGAATAATTTACTATAGAAAAGGCAATCCCTGGCGTAATTAAAATTTGCGACAGTATAAAATTATTTTTTGAATAATTTACTATAGAAAAGGCAATCCCTGGCGTAATTAAAATTTGCGACTGTAGAAAATTATTTTTTGAATAATTTACTATAGAAAAGGCAATCCCTGGGATATTTAAAATTTGCGACAGTAGAAAATTATTTTTTGAATAATTTACTATAGACAAGGCAATCCCTGGCGCAATTAAAAATTTGCGACAGTAGAAAATTATTTTTTGAAAAGTTTACTATAGAAAAGGCAATCCCTGGCGCAATTAAAATTTGCGACAGTAAAAAATTATTTTTTGCAAAATTTACTGTAGAAAAGGCAATCCCTGGCGCAATTAAAACTTGCGATAGTAAAAAATTATTTTTTGAATAATTTACTATAGAAAAGGCAATCCCTGGCGCACTTAAAATTTGCGACAGTAAAAAATTATTTTTTGAATAATTTACTATAGAAAAGGCAATCCCTGGCGTAATTAAAATTTGCGACAGTATAAAATTATTTTTTGCAAAATTTACTATAGAAAAGGCAATCCCTGGCGTAATTAAAATTTGCGACAGTTGAAAATTATTTTTTGAATAATTTACTATAGAAAAGGCAATCCCTGGCGCACTTAAAATTTGCGACAGTAAAAAATTATTTTTTGAATAATTTACTATAGAAAAGGCAATCCTTGGCGTATTTAAAATTTGCGACAGTAGAACATTATTTTTTGAATAATTTACTATAGAAAAGGCAATGCCTGGCGTATTTAAAATTTGCGACAGTAAGAAATTAATTTGTGAGAAATTTACTATAGAAAAGGCAATCCCTGGGATATTTAAAATTTGCGACAGTAAAAAATTATTTTTTGAATAATTTACTATAGAAAAGGCAATCCCTGGCGCAATTAAAATTTGCGACAGTAAAAAATTATTTTTTGAAAAATTTACTATAGAAAAGGCAACCCCAGGCGTAATTAAAATTTGCGACAGTAGAAAATTATTTTTTGAATAATTTACAATAGAAAAGGCAATCCCTGGCGTATTTAAAATTTGCGACAGTAAAAAATTAATTTGTGAAAAGTTTACTATAGAAAAGGCAATCCCTGGCGCAATTAAAATTTGCGACAGTAAAAAATTATTTTTTGCAAAATTTACTGTAGAAAAGGCAATCCCTGGCGCAATTAAAACTTGCGATAGTAAAAAATTATTTTTTGAATAATTTACTATAGAAAAGGCAATCCCTGGCGGATTTGAAATTTGCGACAGTAAAAAATTATTTTTTGAATAATTTACTATAGAAAAGGCAATCCCTGGCGCAATTAAAATTTGCGACAGTATAAAATTATTTTTTGAATAATTTACTATAGAAAAGGCAATCCGGCGTAATTAAAATTTGCGATAGTAGAAAATTATTTTTTGAATAATTTACTATAGAAAAGGCAATCCCTGGCGCACTTAAAATTTGCGACAGTAAAAAATTATTTTTTGAATAATTTACTATAGAAAAGGCAATCCCTGGCGTAATTAAAATTTGCGACAGTAGAAAATTATTTTTTGAATAATTTACTATAGAAAAGGCAATCCCTGGCGCAATTAAAATTTGCGACAGTATAAAATTATTTTTTGAATAATTTACTATAGAAAAGGCAATCCCTGGCGTAATTAAAATTTGCGATAGTAGAAAATTATTTTTTGAATAATTTACTATAGAAAAGGCAATCCCTGGCGCACTTAAAATTTGCGACAGTAAAAATATATTTTTTGAATAATTTACTATAGAAAAGGCAATCCCTGGCGTAATTAAAATTTGCGATAGTAGAAAATTATTTTTTTAATAATTTACTATAGAAAAGGCAATCCCTGGCGCACTTAAAATTTGCGACAGTAAAAAAATATTTTTTGAATAATTTACTATGGAAAAGGCAATCCCTGGCGTAATTAAAATTTGCGACAGTAAAAAATTAATTTGTGAAAAGTTTACTATAGAAAAGGCAATCCCTGGCGCAATTAAAATTTGCGACAGTAAAAAATTATTTTTTGAAAAATTTAGTGTAGAAAAGGCAATCCCTGGCGCAATTAAAATTTGCGACAGTAGAAAATTATTTTTTGAAAAATTTACTGTAGAAAAGGCAATCCCTGGCGCAATTAAAATTTGCGACAGTAAAAAATTATTTTTTGAATAATTTACTATAGAAAAGGCAATCCCTGGCGTAATTAAAATTTGCGACAGTAGAAAATTATTTTTTGAAAAATTGACTGTAGAAAAGGCAATCCCTGGCGCAATTAAAATTTGCGACAGTAAAAAATTATTTTTTGAATAATTTACTATAGAAAAGGCAATCCCTGGCGTAATTAAAATTTGCGACAGTAGAAAATTATTTTTTGAATAATTTACTATAGAAAAGGCAATCCCTGGCGCAATTAAAATTTGCGACAGTATAAAATTATTTTTTGAATAATTTACTAGAGAAAAGGCAATCCCTGGCGCAATTAAAATTTGCGACAGTATAAAATTATTTTTTGAATAATTTACTATAGAAAAGGCAATCCCTGGCGTAATTAAAATTTGCGATAGTAAAAAATTATTTTTTGAATAATTTACTATAGAAAAGGCAATCCCTGGCGTAATTAAAATTTGCGACAGTAAAAAATTATTTTCTGAATAACTTACTATAGAAAAGGCAATCCCTGGCGCACTTAAAATTTGCGACAGTAAAAAAATAATTTTTGAATAATTTACTATAGAAAAGGCAATCCCTGGCGCAATTAAAATTTGCGAGATTAGAAAATTATTTTTTGAAAAATTTACTGTAGAAAAGGCAATCCCTGGCGCAATTAAAATTTGCGACAGTAAAAAAATTATTTTTTGAATAATTTACTATAGAAATGGCAATCCCTGGCGTATTTAAAATTTGCGACAGTAAAAAATTATTTTTTGAAAAATTTACTATAGAAAAGGCGATCCCTGGCGTAATTAAAATTTGCGACAGTTGAAAATTATTTTTTGAATAAATTACTATAGAAAAGGCAATCCCTGGCGTAATTAAAATTTGCGACAGTAGAAAATTATTTTTTGAATAATTTACTATAGAAAAGGCAATCCCTGGCGCACTTAAAATTTGCGACAGTAATAAATTATTTTTTGCAAAATTTACTATAGAAAAGGCAATCCTTGGCGTATTTAAAATTTGCGACAGTATAAAATTAATTTTTGAAAAATTTACTGTAGAAAAGGCAATCCCTGGCGTAGTTAAAATTTGCGACAGTAGAAAATTATTTTTTGAATAATTTACTATAGAAAAGGCAATCCCTGGCGTAATTAAAATTTGCGACAGTAAAAAATTATTTTTTGAATAATTTACTATAGAAAAGGCAATCCCTGGCGTAATTAAAATTTGCGACAGTAGAAAATTATTTTTTGAATAATTTACTATAGAAAAGGGCAATCCCTGGCTTATTTAAAATTTGCGACAGTAAAAAATTAATTTGTGAAAAATTTACCTGGCGAAATTGAAATTTGCGAGAGTAAAAAATTATTTTTGGAATAATTTACTATAGAAAAGGCAATCCCTGGCGTAATTAAAATTTGCGACAGTAAAAATTATTTTTTGAATAATTTACTATAGAAAAGGCAATCCCTGGCGCACTTAAAAGTTTCGACAGTAAAAAATTATTTTTTGAATAATTTACTATAGAAAAGGCAATCCCTGGCGTAATTAAAATTTGCGACAGTAGATAATTATTTTTTGAATAATTTAATATAGAAAAGGCAATCCCTGGCGTATTTAAAATTTGCGACAGTAAAAAATTAATATTTTGAAAAATTTACTGTAGAAAAGGCAATCCCTGGCGCAATTAAAATTTGCGACAGTAAAAAATTATTTTTTGAATAATTTACTATAGAAAAGGCAATCCCTGGCGCACTTAAAATTTGCGACAGTATAAAATTATTTTTTGCAAAATTTACTATAGAAAAGGCATTCCCTGGCGTAATTAAAATTTGCGACAGTATAAAATTATTTTTTGAATAATTTACTATAGAAAAGGCAATCCCTGGCGTAATTAAAATTTGCGACAGTATAAAATTATTTTTTGAATAATTTACTATAGAAAAGGCAATCCCTGGCGTAATTAAAATTTGCGACATTAGAAAATTATTTTTTGAATAATTTACTATAGAAAAGGCAATCCCTGGGATATTTAAAATTTGCGACAGTAGAAAATTATTTTTTGAATAATTTACTATAGAAAAGGCAATCCCTGGCGTAATTAAAATTTGCGACAGTAGAAAATTATTTTTTGAATAATTTACTATAGCATAGGCAATCCCTGGCGTATTTAAAATTTGCGATAATAAAAAATTAATTTGTGAAAAATTTACCTGGCGAAATTGAAATTTGCGACAGTAAAAAATTATTTTTTGAATAATTTACTATAGAAAAGGCAATCCCTGGCGGAATTAAAATTTGCGACAGTAAAAAATTATTTTTTGAATAATTTACTATAGAAAAGGCAATCCCTGGCGTAATTAAAATTTGCGACAGTATAAAATTATTTTTTGAATAATTTACTATAGAAAAGCAATCCCTGGCGTAATTAAAATTTGCGACAGTATAAAAGTATTTTTTGAATAATTTACTATAGAAAAGGCAATCCCTGGCGTAATTAAAATTTGCGACAGTAGAAAATTATTTTTTGAATAATTTACTATAGAAAAGGCAATCCCTGGCGTATTTAAAATTTGTGACAGTAAAAAATTAATTTGTGAAAAATTTACCTGGCGAAATTGAAATTTGCGAGAGCAAAAAATTATTTTTTGAATAATTTACTATAGAAAAGGCAATCCCTGGCGTAATTAAAATTTGCGACAGTAAAAAATTATTTTTTGAATAATTTACTATAGAAAAGGCCATCCCTGGCGCACTTAAAATTTGCGACAGTAAAAAATTATTTTTTGAATAATTTACTATAGAAATGGCAATCCCTGGCGTATTTAGAATTTGCGACAGTAGAAAATTATTTTTTGAATAATTTACTATAGAAAAGGCAATCCCTGGCGCACTTAAAATTTGCGACAGTAGAAAATTATTTTTTGAATAATTTACTATAGAAAAGGCAATCCCTGGCGTATTTAAAATTTGCGACAGTAGAAAATTATTTTTTGAATAATTTACTATAGAAAAGGCAATCCCTGGCGTATTTAAAATTTGCGACAGTAAGAAATTAATTTGTGAGAAATTTACTATAGAAAAGGCAATCCCTGGCGCAATTAAAATTTGCGACAGTAGAAAATTATTTTTTGAATAATTTACTGTAGAAAAGGCAATCCCTGGCGCACTTAAAATTTGCGACAGTAAAAAATTATTTTTTGAATAATTTACTATAGAAAAGGCAATCCCTGGGATATTTAAAATTTGCGACAGTAAAAAATTATTTTTTGAATAATTTACTATAGAAAAGGCAATCCCTGGCGTATTTAAAATTTGCGACAGTAAAAAATTATTTTTTGAAAAATTTACTATAGAAAAGGCAATCCCTGGCGCAATTAAAATTTGCGACAGTTGAAAATTATTTTTTGAATAATTTACTATAGAAAAGGCAATCCCTGGCGTAATTAAAATTTGCGACAATAGAAAATTATTTTTTGAATAATTTACTATAGAAAAGGCAATCCCTGGCGCACTTAAAATTTGCGACAGTAAAAAATTATTTTTTGAATAATTTAATATAGAAAAGGCAATCCCTGGGATATTTAAAATTTGCGACAGTAAAAAATTATTTTTTGAATAATTTACTATAGAAAAGGCAATCCCTGGCGTATTTAAAATTTGCGACAGTAAAAAATTAATTTGTGAAAAATATACCTGGCGAAATTGAAATTTGCGAGAGTAAAAAATTATTTTTTGAATAATTTACTATAGAAAAGGCAATCCCTGGCGTAATTAAAATTTGCGACAGTTGAAATTTATTTTTTGAATAATTTACTATAGAAAAGGCAATCCCTGGCGTAATTAAAATTTGCGACAGTAAAAAATTATTTTTTGAACAATTTACTATAGAAAAGGCAATCCCTGGCGGATTTGAAATTTGCGACAGTAAAAAATTATTTTTTGAATAATTTACTATAGAAAAGGCAATCCCTGGCGTATTTAAAATTTGCGACAGTAAAAAATTAATTTGTGAAAAATATACCTGGCGAAATTGAAATTTGCGAGAGTAAAAAATTATTTTTTGAATAATTTACTATAGAAAAGGCAATCCCTGGCGTAATTAAAATTTGCGACAGTTGAAATTTATTTTTTGAATAATTTACTATAGAAAAGGCAATCCCTGGCGTAATTAAAATTTGCGACAGTAAAAAATTATTTTTTGAACAATTTACTATAGAAAAGGCAATCCCTGGCGGATTTGAAATTTGCGACAGTAAAAAATTATTTTTTGAATAATTTACTATAGAAAAGGCAATCCCTGGCGTATTTAAAATTTGCGACAGTAAAAAATTATTTTTTGAAAAATTTACTATAGAAAAGGCAATCCCTGGCGCAATTAAAATTTGCGACAGTTGAAAATTATTTTTTGAATAATTTACTATAGAAAAGGCAATCCCTGGCGTAATTAAAATTTGCGACAATAGAAAATTATTTTTTGAATAATTTACTATAGAAAAGGCAATCCCTGGCGCACTTAAAATTTGCGGCAGTAAAAAATTATTTTTTGAATAATTTAATATAGAAAAGGCAATCCCTGGGATATTTAAAATTTGCGACAGTAAAAAATTATTTTTTGAATAATTTACTATAGAAAAGGCAATCCCTGGCGTATTTAAAATTTGCGACAGTAAAAAATTAATTTGTGAAAAATATACCTAGCGAAATTGAAATTTGCGAGAGTAAAAAATTATTTTTTGAATAATTTACTATAGAAAAGGCAATCCCTGGCGTAATTAAAATTTGCGACAGTTGAAATTTATTTTTTGAATAATTTACTATAGAAAAGGCAATCCCTGGCGTAATTAAAATTTGCGACAGTAAAAAATTATTTTTGAACAATTTACTATAGAAAAGGCAATCCCTGGCGGATTTGAAATTTGCGACAGTAAAAAATTATTTTTTGAATAATTTACTATAGAAAAGGCAATCCCTGGCGTATTTAAAATTTGCGACAGTAAAAAATTATTTTTTGAATAATTTACTATAGAAAAGGCAATCCCTGGCGTATTTAAAATTTGCGACAGTATAAAATTAATTTTTGAAAAATTTACTGTAGAAAAGGCAATACCTGGCGCAATTAAAATTTGGGACAGTAGAAAATTATTTTTTGAAAAATTTACTGTCGAAAAGGTAATCCCTGGCGCAATTAAAATTTGCGACAGTAGAAAATTATTTTTTGAATAATTTACTGTAGAAAAGGCAATCCCTGGCGCAATTAAAATTTGCGACAGTAAAAAATTATTTTTTGAATAATTTACTATAGAAAAGGCAATCCCTGGCGTAATTAAAATTTGAGACAGTAGAAAATTATTTTTTGAATAATATACTATAGAAAAGGCAATCCCTGGCGCACTTAAAATTTGCGACAGAAAAAATTATTTTTTGAATAATTTACTATAGAAAAGGCAATACCTGGGATATTTAAAATTTGCGACAGTAGAAAATTATTTTTTGAATAATTTACTATAGAAAAGGCAATCCCTGGCGCAATTAAAATTTGCGACAGTAAAAAATTATTTTATGAAAAATTTACTATAGAAAAGGCAATCCCTGGCGTAATTAAAATTTGCGACAGTAAAAAATTATTTTTTGAATAATTTACTATAGAAAAGGCAATCCCTGGCGCACTTAAAATTTGCGACAGTAAAAAATTATTTTTTGAATAATTTACTATAGAAAAGGCAATCCCTGGCGTATTTAAAATTTGCGACAGTAGAAAATTATTTTTTGAATAATTTACTATAGAAAAGGCAATCCCTGGCGTATTTAAAATTTGCGACAGTAAGAAATTAATTTGTGAGAAATTTACTATAGAAAAGCAATCCCTGGGATATTTAAAATTTGCGACAGTAAAAAATTATTTTTTGAATAATTTACTATAGAAAAGGAAATCCCTGGCGCAATTAAAATTTGCGACAGTAAAAAATTATTTTTTGAAAAATTTACTATAGAAAAGGCAATCCCTGGCGTATTTAAAATTTGCGACAGTAGAAAATTATTTTTTGAATAATTTACTATAGAAAAGGCAATCCCTGGCGTATTAAAAATTTGCGACAGTAAAAAATTAATTTGTGAAAAGTTTACTATAGAAAAGGCAATCCCTGTCGCAATTAAAATTTGCGACAGTAAAAAATTATTTTTTGCAAAATTTACTGTAGAAAAGGCAATCCCTGGCGCAATTAAAACTTGCTATAGTAAAAAATTATTTTTTGAATAATTTACTATAGAAAAGGCAATCCCTGGCGTATTTAAAATTTGCGACAGTAAAAAATTAATATTTTGAAAAATTTACTGTAGAAAAGGCAATCCCTGGCGCAATTAAAATTTGCGACAGTAAAAAATTATTTTTTGAATAATTTACTATAGAAAAGGCAATCCCTGGCGCACTTAAAATTTGCGACAGCATAAAATTATTTTTTGCAAAATTTACTATAGAAAAGGCAATCCCTGGCGTAATTAAAATTTGCGACAGTATAAAATTATTTTTTGAATAATTTACTATAGAAAAGGCAATCCCTGGCGTAATTAAAATTTGCGACAGTATAAAATTATTTTTTGAATAATTTACTATAGAAAAGGCAATCCCTGGCGTAATTAAAATTTGCGACAGTAGAAAATTATTTTTTGAATAATTTACTATAGAAAAGGCAATCCCTGGGATATTTAAAATTTGCGACAGTAGAAAATTATTTTTTGAATAATTTACTATAGAAAAGGCAATCCCTGGCGTAATTAAAATTTGCGACAGTAGAAAATTATTTTTTGAATAATTTACTATAGAAAAGGCAATCCCTGGCGTATTTAAAATTTGCGACAGTAAAAAATTAATTTGTGAAAAATTTACCTGGCGAAATTGAAATTTGCGACAGTAAAAAATTAATATTTTGAAAAATTTACTGTAGAAAAGGCAAACCCTGGCGTAATTAAAATTTGCGACAGTAGAAAATTATTTTTTGAATAATTTACTATAGAAAAGGCAATCCCTGGCGCACTTAAAATTTGCGACAATAAAAAATTATTTTTTGAATAATTTACTATAGAAAAGGCAATCCCTGGGATATTTAAAATTTGCGACAGTAAAAAATTATTTTTTGAATAATTTACTATAGAAAAGGCAATCCCTGGCGTATTTAAAATTTGCGACAGTAAAAAATTATTTTTTGAAAAATTTACTATAGAAAAGGCAATCCCTGGCGTAATTAAAATTTGCGACAGTTGAAAATTATTTTTTGAATAATTTACTATAGAAAAGGCAATCCCTGGCGCACTTAAAATTTGCGACAGTAAAAAATTATTTTTTGAATAATTTACTATAGAAAAGGCAATCCCTGGGATATTTAAAATTTGCGACAGTAAAAAATTATTTTTTGAATAATTTATTATAGAAAAGGCAATCCCTGGCGTATTTAAAATTTGCGACAGTAAAAAATTAATTTGTGAAAAATATACCTGGCGAAATTGAAATTTGCGAGAGTAAAAAATTATTTTTTGAATAATTTACTATAGAAAAGGCAATCCCTGGCGTAATTAAAATTTGCGACAGTTGAAATTTATTTTTTGAATAATTTACTACAGAAAAGGCAATCCCTGGCGTAATTAAAATTTGCGACAGTAAAAAATTATTTTTTGAACAATTTACTATAGAAAAGGCAATCCCTGGCGGATTTGAAATTTGCGACAGTAAAAAATTATTTTTTGAATAATTTACTATAGAAAAGGCAATCCCTGGCGTATTTAAAATTTGCGACAGTAAAAAATTATTTTTTGAATAATTTACTATAGAAAAGGCAATCCGTGGCGTATTTAAAATTTGCGACAGTATAAAATTAATTTTTGAAAAGTTTACTGTAGAAAAGGCAATCCCTGACGCAATTAAAATTTGCGACAGTAGAAAATTATTTTTTGAAAAATTTACTGTCGAAGAGGCAATCCCTGGCGCAATTAAAATTTGCGACAGTAGAAAATTATTTTTTGAATAATTTACTGTAGAAAAGGCAATCCCTGGCGCAATTAAAATTTGCGAGAGTAAAAAATTATTTTTTGAATAATTTACTATAGAAAAGGCAATCCCTGGCGTAATTAAAATTTGCGACAGTAGAAAATTATTTTTGAATAATTTACTATAGAAAAGGCAATCCCTGGCGCACTTAAAATTTGCGACAGTAAAAATTATTTTTTGAATAATTTACTATAGAAATGGCAATACCTGGGATATTTAAAATTTGCGACAGTAGAAAATTATTTTTTGAATAATTTACTATAGAAAAGGCAATCCCTGGCGCAATTAAAATTTGCGACAGTAAAAAATTATTTTTTGAAAAATTTACTATAGAAAAGGCAATCCCTGGCGTAATTAAAATTTGCGACAGTAAAAAATTATTTTTTGAATAATTTACTATAGAAAAGGCAATCCCTGGCGCACTTAATATTTGCGACAGTAAAAAATTATTTTTTGAATAATTTACTATAGAAAAGGCAATCCCTGGCGTATTTAAAATTTGCGACAGTAGAAAATTATTTTTTGAATAATTTACTATAGAAAAGGCAATCCCTGGCGTAATTAAAATTTGCGACAGTAGAAAATTATTATTTGAATAATTTACTATAGAAAAGGCAATCCCTGGCGTAATTAAAATTTGCGACAGTAGAAAATTATTTTTAGAATAATTTACTTTAAAAAAGGCAATCCCTGGCGTAATTAAAATTTGCGACAGTAGAAAATTATTTTTTGAATAATATACTATAGAAAAGGCAATCCCTGGCGTAATTAAAATTTGCGACAGTAGAAAATTATTTTTTGAATAATTTACTATAGAAAAGGCAATCCCTGGCGTAATTAAAATTTGCGACAGTATAAAATTATTTTTTGAATAATTTACTATAGAAAAGGCAATCCCTGGCATAATTAAAATTTGCGACAGTAGAAAATTATTTTTTGAATAATTTACTAAAGAAAAGGCAATCCCTGGCGTAATTAAAATTTGCGACAGTAAAAAATTATTTTTTGAAAAATTTACTATAGAAAAGGCAATCCCTGGCGTAATTAAAATTTGCGACAGTTAAAAATTATTTTTTGAATAATTTACTATAGAAAAGGCAATCCCTGGCGTAATTAAAATTTGAGACAGTAGAAAATTATTTTTTGAATAATTTACTATAGAAAAGGCAATCCCTGGCGCACTTAAAATTTGCGACAGTAAAAAATTATTTTTTCAAAATTTACTATAGAAAAGACAATCCCTGGCGTATTTAAAATTTGGGACAGTATAAAATTAATTTTTGAAAAATTTACTGTAGAAAAGACAATTCCTGGCGTAATTAAAATTTGCGACAGTAGAAAATTATTTTTTGAATAATTTACTATAGAAAAGGCAATCCCTGGCGTAATTAAAATTTGCGACAGTAAAAAATTATTTTTTGAATAATTTACTATAGAAAAGGCAATCCCTGGCGTAATTAAAATTTGCGACAGTAAAAAATTATTTTTTGAATAATTTACTATAGAAAAGGCAATCCGTGGCGTATTTAAAATTTGCGACAATATAAAATTAATTTTTGAAAAATTTACTGTAGAAAAGGCAATCCCTGGCGCAATTAAAATTTGCGACAGTAGAAAATTATTTTTTGAAAAATTTACTGTCGAAAAGGCAATCCCTGGCGCAATTAAAATTTGCGACAGTAGAAAATTATTTTTTGAATAATTTACTGTAGAAGAGGCAATCCCTGGCGCAATTAAAATTTGCGACAGTAAAAAATTATTTTTTGAATAATTTACTATAGAAAAGGCAATCCCTGGCGTAATTAAAATTTGCGACAGTAGAAAATTATTTTTTGAATAATCTACTATAGAAAAGGCAATCCCTGGCGCACTTAAAATTTGCGACAGTAAAAATTATTTTTTGAATAATTTACTATAGAAAAGGCAATACCTGGGATATTTAAAATTTGCGACAGTAGAAAATTATTTTTTGAATAATTTACTATAGAAAAGGCAATCCCTGGCGCAATTAAAATTTGCGACAGTAAAAAATTATTTTTTGAAAAATTTACTATAGAAAAGGCAATCCCTGGCGTAATTAAAATTTGCGACAGTAAAAAATTATTTTTTGAATAATTTACTATAGAAAAGGCAATCCCTGGCGCACTTAAAATTTGCGACAGTAAAAAATTATTTTTTGAATAATTTACTATAGAAAAGGCAATCCCTGGCGTATTTAAAATTTGCGACAGTAGAAAATTATTTTTTGAATAATTTACTATAGAAAAGGCAATCCCTGGCGTATTTAAAATTTGCGACAGTAAGAAATTAATTTGTGAGAAATTTACTATAGAAAAGCAATCCCTGGGATATTTAAAATTTGCGACAGTAAAAAATTATTTTTTGAATAATTTACTATAGAAAAGGTAATCCCTGGCGCAATTAAAATTTGCGACAGTAAAAAATTATTTTTTGAAAAATTTACTATAGAAAAGGCAATCCCTGGCGTATTTAAAATTTGCGACAGTAGAAAATTATTTTTTGAATAATTTACTATAGAAAAGGCAATCCCTGGCGTATTTAAAATTTGCGACAGTAAAAAATTAATTTGTGAAAAGTTTACTATAGAAAAGGCAATCCCTGTCGCAATTAAAATTTGCGACAGTAAAAAATTATTTTTTGCAAAATTTACTGTAGAAAAGGCAATCCCTGGCGCAATTAAAACTTGCTATAGTAAAAAATTATTTTTTGAATAATTTACTATAGAAAAGGCAATCCCTGGCGTATTTAAAATTTGCGACAGTAAAAAATTAATATTTTGAAAAATTTACTGTAGAAAAGGCAATCCCTGGCGCAATTAAAATTTGCGACAGTAAAAAATTATTTTTTGAATAATTTACTATAGAAAAGGCAATCCCTGGCGCACTTAAAATTTGCGACAGCATAAAATTATTTTTTGCAAAATTTACTATAGAAAAGGCAATCCCTGGCGTAATTAAAATTTGCGACAGTATAAAATTATTTTTTGAATAATTTACTGTAGAAAAGGCAATCCCTGGCGTAATTAAAATTTGCGACAGTATAAAATTATTTTTTGAATAATTTACTATAGAAAAGGCAATCCCTGGCGTAATTAAAATTTGCGACAGTAGAAAATTATTTTTTGAATAATTTACTATAGAAAAGGCAATCCCTGGGATATTTAAAATTTGCGACAGTAGAAAATTATTTTTTGAATAATTTACTATAGGAAAGGCAATCCCTGGCGTAATTAAAATTTGCGACAGTAGAAAATTATTTTTTGAATAATTTACTATAGAAAAGGCAATCCCTGGCGTATTTAAAATTTGCGACAGTAAAAAATTAATTTGTGAAAAATTTACCTGGCGAAATTGAAATTTGCGACAGTAAAAAATTAATATTTTGAAAAATTTGCTGTAGAAAAGGCAAACCCTGGCGTAATTAAAATTTGCGACAGTAGAAAATTATTTTTTGAATAATTTACTATAGAAAAGGCAATCCCTGGCGCACTTAAATTTGCGACAATAAAAAATTATTTTTTGAATAATTTACTATAGAAAAGGCAATCCCTGGGATATTTAAAATTTGCGACAGTAAAAAATTATTTTTTGAATAATTTACTATAGAAAAGGCAATCCCTGGCGTATTTAAAATTTGCGACAGTAAAAAATTATTTTTTGAAAAATTTACTATAGAAAAGGCAATCCCTGGCGTAATTAAAATTTGCGACAGTTGAAAATTATTTTTTGCATAATTTACTATAGAAAAGGCAATCCCTGGCGCACTTAAAATTTGCGACAGTAAAAAATTATTTTTTGAATAATTTACTATAGAAAAGGCAATCCCTGGGATATTTAAAATTTGCGACAGTAAAAAATTATTTTTTGAATAATTTATTATAGAAAAGGCAATCCCTGGCGTATTTAAAATTTGCGACAGTAAAAAATTAATTTGTGAAAAATATACCTGGCGAAATTGAAATTTGCGAGAGTAAAAAATTATTTTTTGAATAATTTACTATAGAAAAGTCAATCCCTGGCGTAATTAAAATTTGCGACAGTTGAAATTTATTTTTTGAATAATTTACTATAGAAAAGGCAATCCCTGGCGTAATTAAAATTTGCGACAGAAAAAAATTATTTTTTGAACAATTTACTATAGAAAAGGCAATCCCTGGCGGATTTGAAATTTGCGACAGTAAAAAATTATTTTTTGAATAATTTACTATAGAAAAGGCAATCCCTGGCGTATTTAAAATTTGCGACAGTAAAAAATTATTTTTTGAATAATTTACTATAGAAAAGGCAATCCGTGGCGTATTTAAAATTTGCGACAGTATAAAATTAGTTTTTGAAAAGTTTACTGTAGAAAAGGCAATCCCTGGCGCAATTAAAATTTGCGACAGTAGAAAATTATTTTTTGAAAAATTTACTGTCGAAGAGGCAATCCCTGGCGCAATTAAAATTTGCGACAGTAGAAAATTATTTTTTGAATAATTTACTGTAGAAAAGGCAATCCCTGGCGCAATTAAAATTTGCGAGAGTAAAAAATTATTTTTTGAATAATTTACTATAGAAAAGGCAATCCCTGGCGTAATTAAAATTTGCGACAGTAGAAAATTATTTTTTGAATAATTTACTATAGAAAAGGCAATCCCTGGCGCACTTAAAATTTGCGACAGTAAAAATTATTTTTTGAATAATTTACTATAGAAATGGCAATACCTGGGATATTTAAAATTTGCGACAGTAGAAAATTATTTTTTGAATAATTTACTATAGAAAAGGCAATCCCTGGCGCAATTAAAATTTGCGACAGTAAAAAATTATTTTTTGAAAAATTTACTATAGAAAAGGCAATCCCTGGCGTAATTAAAATTTGCGACAGTAAAAAATTATTTTTTGAATAATTTACTATAGAAAAGGCAATCCCTGGTGCACTTAATATTTGCGACAGTAAAAAATTATTTTTTGAATAATTTACTATAGAAAAGGCAATCCCTGGCGTATTTAAAATTTGCGACAGTAGAAAATTATTTTTTGAATAATTTACTATAGAAAAGGCAATCCCTGGCGTAATTAAAATTTGCGACAGTAGAAAATTATTATTTGAATAATTTACTATAGAAAAGGCAATCCCTGGCGTAATTAAAATTTGCGACAGTAGAAAATTATTTTTAGAATAATTTACTTTAGAAAAGGCAATCCCTGGCGTAATTAAAATTTGCGATAGTAGAAAATTATTTTTTGAATAATATACTATAGAAAAGGCAATCCCTGGCGTAATTAAAATTTGCGACAGTAGAAAATTATTTTTTGAATAATTTACTATAGAAAAGGCAATCCCTGGCGTAATTAAAATTTGCGACAGTATAAAATTATTTTTTGAATAATTTACTATAGAAAAGGCAATCCCTGGCATAATTAAAATTTGCGACAGTAGAAAATTATTTTTTGAATAATTTACTAAAGAAAAGGCAATCCCTGGCGTAATTAAAATTTGCGACAGTAAAAAATTATTTTTTGAAAAATTTACTATAGAAAAGGCAATCCCTGGCGTAATTAAAATTTGCGACAGTTGAAAATTATTTTTTGAATAATTTACTATAGAAAAGGCAATCCCTGGCGTAATTAAAATTTGCGACAGTAGAAAATTATTTTTTGAATAATTTACTATAGAAAAGGCAATCCCTGGCGCACTTAAAATTTGCGACAGTAAAAAATTATTTTTTTGCAAAATTTACTATAGAAAAGGCAATCCCTGGCGTATTTAAAATTTGGGACAGTATAAAATTAATTTTTGAAAAATTTACTGTAGAAAAGACAATTCCTGGCGTAATTAAAATTTGCGACAGTAGAAAATTATTTTTTGAATAATTTACTATAGAAAAGGCAATCCCTGGCGTAATTAAAATTTGCGACAGTAAAAAATTATTTTTTGAATAATTTACTATAGAAAAGGCAATCCGTGGCGTAATTAAAATTTGCGACAGTATAAAATTATTTTTTGAATAATTTACTGTAGAAAAGGCAATCCCTGGCGTATTTAAAATTTGCGACAGTAAAAAATTAATTTGTGAAAAATTTACCTGGCGAAATTGAAATTTGCGAGAGTAAAAAATTATTTTTTGAATAATTTACTATAGAAAAGGCAATCCCTGGCGCACTTAAAATTTGCGACAGTAAAAAATTATTTTTTGAATAATTTACTATAGAAAAGGCAATCCTTGGGATATTTAAAATTTGCGACAGTAAAAAATTATTTTTTTAATAATTTACTATAGAAAAGGCAATCCCTGGCGCACTTAAAATTTGCGAGAGTATAAAATTATTTTTTGAATAATTTACTATAGAAAAGGCAATCCCTGGCGTAATTAAAATTTGCGACAGTTGAAAATTATTTTTTGAATAGTTTACTATAGAAAAGGCAATCCCTGGCGCACTTAAAATTTGCGACAGTAAAAAATTATTTTTTGAATAATTTACTATAGAAAAGGCAATCCCTGGGATATTTAAAATTTGCGACAGTAAAAAATTATTTTTTGAATAATTTATTATAGAAAAGGCAATCCCTGGCGTATTTAAAATTTGCGACAGTAAAAAATTAATTTGTGAAAAATATACCTGGCGAAATTGAAATTTGCGAGAGTAAAAAATTATTTTTTGAATAATTTACTATAGAAAAGGCAATCCCTGGCGTAATTAAAATTTGCGACAGTTGAAATTTATTTTTTGAATAACTTACTATAGAAAAGGCAATCCCTGGCGTAATTAAAATTTGCGACAGTAAAAAATTATTTTTTGAACAATTTACTATAGAAAAGGCTATCCCTGGCGGATTTGAAATTTGCGACAGTAAAATATTATTTTTTGAATAATTTACTATAGAAAAGGCAATCCCTGGCTTATTTAAAATTTGCGACAGTAAAAAATTATTTTTTGAATAATTTACTATAGAAAAGGCAATCCGTGGCGTATTTAAAATTTGCGACAGTATAAAATTAGTTTTTGAAAAGTTTACTGTAGAAAAGGCAATCCCTGGCGCAATTAAAATTTGCGACAGTAGAAAATCATTTTTTGAAAAATTTACTGTCGAAGAGGCAATCCCTGGCGCAATTAAAATTTGCGACAGTAGAAAATTATTTTTTGAATAATTTACTGTAGAAAAGGCAATCCCTGGCGCAATTAAAATTTGCGAGAGTAAAAAATTATTTTTTGAATAATTTACTATAGAAAAAGGCAATCCCTGGCGTAATTAAAATTTGCGACAGTAGAAAATTATTTTTTGAATAATTTACTATAGAAAAGGCAATCCCTGGCGCACTTAAAATTTGCGACAGTAAAAATTATTTTTTGAATAATTTACTATAGAAATGGCAATACCTGGGATATTTAAAAATTTGCGACAGTAGAAAATTATTTTTTGAATAATTTACTATAGAAAAGGCAATCCCTGGCGCAATTAAAATTTGCGACAGTAAAAAATTATTTTTTGAAAAATTTACTATAGAAAAGGCAATCCCTGGCGTAATTAAAATTTGCGACAGTAAAAAAATATTTTTTGAATAATTTACTATAGAAAAGGCAATCCCTGGTGCACTTAATATTTGCGACAGTAAAAAATTATTTTTTGAATAATTTACTATAGAAAAGGCAATCCCTGGCGTATTTAAAATTTGCGACAGTAGAAAATTATTTTTTGAATAATTTACTATAGAAAAGGCAATCCCTGGCGTAATTAAAATTTGCGACAGTAGAAAATTATTATTTGATAATTTACTATAGAAAAGGCAATCCCTGGCGTAATTAAAATTTGCGACAGTAGAAAATTATTTTTAGAATAATTTACTTTAGAAAAGGCAATCCCTGGCGTAATTAAAATTTGCGACAGTAGAAAATTATTTTTTGAATAATATACTATAGAAAAGGCAATCCCTGGCGTAATTAAAATTTGCGACAGTAGAAAATTATTTTTTGAATAATTTACTATAGAAAAGGCAATCCCTGGCGTAATTAAAATTTGCGACAGTATAAAATTATTTTTTGAATAATTTACTATAGAAAAGGCAATCCCTGGCATAATTAAAATTTGCGACAGTAGAAAATTATTTTTTGAATAATTTACTAAAGAAAAGGCAATCCCTGGCGTAATTAAAATTTGCGACAGTAAAAAATTATTTTTTGAAAAATTTACTATAGAAAAGGCAATCCCTGGCGTAATTAAAATTTGCGACAGTTGAAAAATTATTTTTTGAATAATTTACTATAGAAAAAGGCAATCCCTGGCGTAATTAAAATTTGCGACAGTAGAAAATTATTTTTTGAATAATTTACTATAGAAAAGGCAATCCCTGGCGCACTTAAAATTTGCGACAGTAAAAAATTATTTTTTTGCAAAATTTACTATAGAAAAGGCAATCCCTGGCGTATTTAAAATTTGGGGACAGTATAAAATTAATTTTTGAAAAATTTACTGTAGAAAAGACAATTCCTGGCGTAATTAAAATTTGCGACAGTAGAAAATTATTTTTTGAATAATTTACTATAGAAAAGGCAATCCCTGGCGTAATTAAAATTTGCGACAGTAAAAAATTATTTTTTGAATAATTTACTATAGAAAAGGCAATCCCTGGCGTAATTAAAATTTGCGACAGTATAAAATTATTTTTTGAATAATTTACTGTAGAAAAGGCAATCCCTGGCGTATTTAAAATTTGCGACAGTAAAAAAATTAATTTGTGAAAAATTTACCTGGCGAAATTGAAAATTTGCGAGAGTAAAAAATTATTTTTTGAATAATTTACTATAGAAAAGGCAATCCCTGGCGCACTTAAAATTTGCGACAGTAAAAAATTATTTTTTGAATAATTTACTATAGAAAAGGCAATCCTTGGGATATTTAAAATTTGCGACAGTAAAAAATTATTTTTTTAATAATTTACTATAGAAAAGGGCAATCCCTGGCGCACTTAAAATTTGCGAGAGTATAAAATTATTTTTTGAATAATTTACTATAGAAAAGGCAATCCCTGGCGTAATTAAAATTTGCGACAGTTGAAAATTATTTTTTGAATAGTTTACTATAGAAAAGGCAATCCCTGGCGCACTTAAAATTTGCGACAGTAAAAAATTATTTTTTGAATAATTTACTATAGAAAAGGCAATCCCTGGGATATTTAAAATTTGCGACAGTAAAAAATTATTTTTTGAATAATTTATTATAGAAAAGGCAATCCCTGGCGTATTTAAAATTTGCGACAGTAAAAAATTAATTTGTGAAAAATATACCTGGCGAAATTGAAATTTGCGAGTAAAAAATTATTTTTTGAATAATTTACTATAGAAAAGGCAATCCCTGGCGTAATTAAAATTTGCGACAGTTGAAATTTATTTTTTGAATAACTTACTATAGAAAAGGCAATCCTGGCGTAATTAAAATTTGCGACAGTAAAAAATTATTTTTTGAACAATTTACTATAGAAAAAGGCTATCCCTGGCGGATTTGAAATTTGCGACAGTAAAAAATTATTTTTTGAATAATTTACTATAGAAAAGGCAATCCCTGGCGTATTTAAAATTTGCGACAGTAAAAAATTATTTTTTGAATAATTTACTATAGAAAAGGCAATCCGTGGCGTATTTAAAATTTGCGACAGTATAAAATTAGTTTTTGAAAAGTTTTACTGTAGAAAAGGCAATCCCTGGCGCAATTAAAATTTGCGACAGTAGAAAATTATTTTTTGAAAAATTTACTGTCGAAGAGGCAATCCCTGGCGCAATTAAAATTTGCGACAGTAGAAAATTATTTTTTGAATAATTTACTGTAGAAAAGGCAATCCCTGGCGCAATTAAAATTTGCGAGAGTAAAAAATTATTTTTTGAATAATTTACTATAGAAAAGGCAATCCCTGGCGTAATTAAAATTTGCGACAGTAGAAAATTATTTTTTGAATAATTTACTATAGAAAAGGCAATCCCTGGCGCACTTAAAATTTGCGACAGTAAAAATTATTTTTTGAATAATTTACTATAGAAATGGCAATACCTGGGATATTTAAAATTTGCGACAATAGAAAATTATTTTTTGAATAATTTACTATAGAAAAGGCAATCCCTGGCGCAATTAAAATTTGCGACAGTAAAAAATTATTTTTTGAAAAATTTACTATAGAAAAGGCAATCCCTGGCGTAATTAAAATTTGCGACAGTAAAAAATTATTTTTTGAATAATTTACTATAGAAAAGGCAATCCCTGGCGCACTTAATATTTGCGACAGTAAAAAAATATTTTTTGAATAATTTACTATAGAAAAGGCAATCCCTGGCGTATTTAAAATTTGCGACAGTAGAAAATTATTTTTTGAATAATTTACTATAGAAAAGGCAATCCCTGGCGTAATTAAAATTTGCGACAGTAGAAAATTATTATTTGAATAATTTACTATAGAAAAGGCAATCCCTGGCGTAATTAAAATTTGCGACAGTAGAAAATTATTTTTAGAATAATTTACTTTAGAAAAGGCAATCCCTGGCGTAATTAAAATTTGCGACAGTAGAAAATTATTTTTTGAATAATATACTATAGAAAAGGCAATCCCTGGCGTAATTAAAATTTGCGACAGTAGAAAATTATTTTTTGAATAATTTACTATAGAAAAGGCAATCCCTGGCGTAATTAAAATTTGCGACAGTATAAAATTATTTTTTGAATAATTTACTATAGAAAAGGCAATCCCTGGCATAATTAAAATTTGCGACAGTAGAAAATTATTTTTTGAATAATTTACTAAAGAAAAGGCAATCCCTGGCGTAATTAAAATTTGCGACAGTAAAAAATTATTTTTTGAAAAATTTACTATAGAAAAGGCAATCCCTGGCGTAATTAAAATTTGCGACAGTTGAAAATTATTTTTTGAATAATTTACTATAGAAAAGGCAATCCCTGGCGTAATTAAAATTTGCGACAGTAGAAAATTATTTTTTGAATAATTTACTATAGAAAAGGCAATCCCTGGCGCACTTAAAATTTGCGACAGTAAAAAATTATTTTTTTGCCAAATTTACTATAGAAAAGGCAATCCCTGGCGTATTTAAAATTTGGGACAGTATAAAATTAATTTTTGAAAAATTTACTGTAGAAAAGACAATTCCTGGCGTAATTAAAATTTGCGACAGTAGAAAATTATTTTTTGAATAATTTACTATAGAAAAGGCAATCCCTGGCGTAATTAAAATTTGCGACAGTAAAAAATTATTTTTTGAATAATTTACTATATAAAAGGCAATCCCTGGCGTAATTAAAATTTGCGACAGTATAAAATTATTTTTTGAATAATTTACTGTAGAAAAGGCAATCCCTGGCGTATTTAAAATTTGCGACAGTAAAAAATTAATTTGTGAAAAATTTACCTGGCGAAATTGAAATTTGCGAGAGTAAAAAATTATTTTTTGAATAATTTACTATAGAAAAGGCAATCCCTGGCGCACTTAAAATTTGCGACAGTAAAAAATTATTTTTTGAATAATTTACTATAGAAAAGGCAATCCTTGGGATATTTAAAATTTGCGACAGTAAAAAATTATTTTTTTAATAATTTACTATAGAAAAGGCATTCCCTGGCGCACTTAAAATTTGCGAGAGTATAAAATTATTTTTTGAATAATTTACTATAGAAAAGGCAATCCCTGGCGTAATTAAAATTTGCGACAGTTGAAAATTATTTTTTGAATAGTTTACTATAGAAAAGGCAATCCCTGGCGCACTTAAAATTTGCGACAGTAAAACATTATTTTTTGAATAATTTACTATAGAAAAGGCAATCCCTGGGATATTTAAAATTTGCGACAGTAAAAAATTATTTTTTGAATAATTTACTATAGAAAAGGCAATCCCTGGCGTATTTAAAATTTGCGACAGTAAAAAATTAATTTGTGAAAAATATACCTGGCGAAATTGAAATTTGCGAGAGTAAAAAATTATTTTTTGAATAATTTACTATAGAAAAGGAAATCCCAGGCGTAATTAAAATTTGCGACAGTTGAAATTTATTTTTTGAATAATTTACTATAGAAAAGGCAATCCCTAGCGTAATTAAAATTTGCGACAGTAAAAAATTATTTTTTGAACAATTTACTATAGAAAAGGCAATCCCTGGCGGATTTGAAATTTGCGACAGTAAAAAATTATTTTTTGAATAATTTACTATAGAAAAGGCAATCCCTGGCGTATTTAAAATTTGCGACAGTAAAAAATTATTTTTTGAATAATTTACTATAGAAAAGGCAATCCCTGGCGAATTTAAAATTTGCGACAGTATAAAATTAATTTTTGAAAAATTTACTGTAGAAAAGGCAATCCCTGGCGCAATTAAAATTTGCGACAGTAGAAAATTATTTTTTGAAAAATTTACTGTCGAAAAGGCTATCCCTGGCGCAATTAAAATTTGCGACAGTAGAAAATTATTTTTTGAATAATTTACTGTAGAAAAGGCAATCCCTGGCGCAATTAAAATTTGCGACAGTAAAAAATTATTTTTTGAATAATTTACTATAGAAAAGGCAATCCCTGGCGTAATTAAAATTTGCGACAGTAGAAAATTATTTTTTGAATAATTTACTATAGAAAAGGCAATCCCTGGCTCACTTAAAATTTGCGACAGTAAAAATTATTTTTTGAATAATTTACTATAGAAAAGGCAATACCTGGGATATTTAAAATTTGCGACAGTAGAAAATTATTTTTTGAATAATTTACTATAGAAAAGGCAATCCCTGGCGCAATTAAAATTTGCGACAGTAAAAAATTATTTTTTGAAAAATTTACTATAGAAAAGGCAATCCCTGGCGTAATTAAAATTTGCTACAATAGAAAATTATTTTGTGAATAATTTACTATAGAAAAGGCAATCCCTGGCGCACTTAAAATTTGCGACAGTAAAAAAATTATTTTTTGAATAATTTACTATAGAAAAGGCAATCCCTGGCGTATTTAAAATTTGCGACAGTAGAAAAATTATTTTTTGAATAATTTACTATAGAAAAGGCAATCCCTGGCGTATTTAAAATTTGCGACAGTAAGAAATTAATTTGTGAGAAATTTACTATAGAAAAGCAATCCCTGGGATATTTAAAATTTGCGACAGTAAAAAATTATTTTTTGAATAATTTACTATAGAAAAGGAAATCCCTGGCGCAATTAAAATTTGCGACAGTAAAAAATTATTTTTTGAAAAATTTACTATAGAAAAGGCAATCCCTGGCGTAATTAAAATTTGCGACAGTAGAAAATTATTTTTTGAATAATTTACTATAGAAAAGGCAATCCCTGGCGGATTTGAAATTTGCGACAGTAAAAAATTATTTTTTGAATAATTTACTATAGAAAAGGAAATCCCTGGCGCAATTAAAATTTGCGACAGTAAAAAATTATTTTTTGAATAATTTACTATAGAAAAGGCAATCCCTGGCGTATTTAAAATTTGCGACAGTAAAAAATTATTTTTTGAATAATTTACTATAGAAAAGGCAATCCCTGGCGAATTTAAAATTTGCGACAGTATAAAAATTAATTTTTGAAAAATTTACTGTAGAAAAGGCAATCCCTGGCGCAATTAAAATTTGCGACAGTAGAAAATTATTTTTTGAAAAATTTACTGTCGAAAAGGCAATCCCTGGCGCAATTAAAATTTGCGACAGTAGAAAATTATTTTTTGAATAATTTACTGTAGAAAAGGCAATCCCTGGCGCAATTAAAATTTGCGACAGTAAAAAATTATTTTTTGAATAATTTACTATAGAAAAGGCAATCCCTGGCGTAATTAAAATTTGCGACAGTAGAAAATTATTTTTTGAATAATTTACTATAGAAAAGGCAATCCCTGGCTCACTTAAAATTTGCGACAGTAAAAATTATTTTTTGAATAATTTACTATAGAAAAGGCAATACCTGGGATATTTAACATTTGCGACAGTAGAAAATTATTTTTTGAATAATTTACTATAGAAAAGGCAATCCCTGGCGCAATTAAAATTTGCGACAGTAAAAAATTATTTTTTGAAAAATTTACTATAGAAAAGGCAATCCCTGGCGTAATTAAAATTTGCTACAATAGAAAATTATTTTGTGAATAATTTACTATAGAAAAGGCAATCCCTGGCGCACTTAAAATTTGCGACAGTAAAAAATTATTTTTTTGAAATTTACTATAGAAAAGGCAATCCCTGGCGTATTTAAAATTTGCGACAGTAGAAAATTATTTTTTGAATAATTTACTATAGAAAAGGCAATCCCTGGCGTATTTAAAATTTGCGACAGTAAGAAATTAATTTGTGAGAAATTTACTATAGAAAAGCAATCCCTGGGATATTTAAAATTTGCGACAGTAAAAAATTATTTTTTGAATAATTTACTATAGAAAAGGAAATCCCTGGCGCAATTAAAATTTGCGACAGTAAAAAATTATTTTTTGAAAAATTTACTATAGAAAAGGCAATCCCTGGCGTAATTAAAATTTGCGACAGTAGAAAATTATTTTTTGAATAATTTACTATAGAAAAGGCAATCCCTGGCGTATTTAAAATTTGCGACAGTAAAAAATTAATTTGTGAAAAGTTTACTATAGAAAAGGCAATCCCTGTCGCAATTAAAATTTGCGACAGTAAAAAAATTATTTTTTGAAAAATTTACTGTAGAAAAGGCAATCCCTGGTGCAATTAAAATTTGCGACAGTAGAAAATTATTTTTTGAATAATTTACTATAGAAAAGGCAATCCCTGGCGTAATTAAAATTTGCGACAGTAGAAAATTATTTTTTGAATAATTTACTTTAGAAAAGGCAATCCCTGGCGTATTTAAAATTTGCGACAGTATAAAATTAATTTTTGAAAAATTTACTGTAGAAAAGGCAATCCCTGGCGCACTTAAAATTTGCGACAGTATAAAATTATTTTTTGAAAAATTTACTATAGAAAAGGCAATCCCTGGCGTATTTAAAATTTGCGACAGTATAAAAATTAATTTTTGAAAAATTTACTGTAGAAAAGGCAATCCCTGGCGCAATTAAAATTTGCGACAGTAGAAAATTATTTTTTGAAAAATTTACTGTAGAAAAGGCAATCCCTGGTGCAATTAAAATTTGCGACAGTAGAAAATTATTTTTTGAATAATTTACTATAGAAAAGGCAATCCCTGGCGTAATTAAAATTTGCGACAGTAGAAAATTATTTTTTGAATAATTTACTTTAGAAAAGGCAATCCCTGGCGTAATTAAAATTTGCGACAGTAGAAAATTATTTTTTGAATAATTTACTATAGAAAAGGCAATCCCTGGCGTAATTAAAATTTGCGACAGTAGAATATTATTTTTTGAATAATTTACTATAGAAAAGGCAATCCCTGGCGTATTTAAAATTTGCGACAGTAAAAAATTAATATTTTGAAAAATTTACTGTAGAAAAGGCAATCCCTGGCGCAATTAAAATTTGCGACAGTAAAAAATTATTTTTTGAATAATTTACTATAGAAAAGGCAATCCCTGGCGCACTTAAAATTTGCGACAGCATAAAATTATTTTTTGCAAAATTTACTATAGAAAAGGCAATCCCTGGCGTAATTAAAATTTGCGACAGTATAAAATTATTTTTTGAATAATTTACTATAGAAAAGGCAATCCCTGGCGTAATTAAAATTTGCGACAGTATAAAATTATTTTTTTAATAATTTACTATAGAAAAGGCAATCCCTGGCGTAATTAAAATTTTCGACAGTAGAAAATTATTTTTTGAATAATTTACTATAGAAAAGGCAATCCCAGGGATATTTAAAATTTGCGACAGTAGAAAATTATTTTTTGAATAATTTACTATAGAAAAGGCAATCCCTGGCGTAATTAAAATTTGTGACAGTAGAAAATTATTTTTTGAATAATTTACTATAGAAAAGGCAATCCCCTGGCGTATTTAAAATTTGCGACAGTAAAAAATTAATTTGTGAAAAATTTACCTGGCGAAATTGAAATTTGCGACAGTAGAAAATTATTTTTTGAATAATTTACTATAGAAAAGGCAATCCCTGGCGTAATTAAAATTTGCGACAGTAGAAAATTATTTTTTGAATAATTAACTATAGAAAAGGCAATCCCTGGCGCACTTAAAATTTGCGACAATAAAAAATTATTTTTTGAATAATTTACTATAGAAAAGGCAATCCCTGGAATTTTTAAAATTTGCGACAGTAAAAAATTACTTTTTGAATAATATAGAAAAGGCAATCCCTGGCGTATTTAAAATTTGCGACAGTAAAAAATTATTTTTTGAAAAATTTACTATAGAAAAGGCAATCCCTGGCGTAATTAAAATTTGCGACAGTTGAAAATTATTTTTTGAATAATTTACTATAGAAAAGGCAATCCCTGGCGTAATTAAAATTTGCGACAGTAGAAAATTATTTTTTGAATAATTTACTATAGAAAAGGCAATCCCTGGCGCACTTAAAATTTGCGACAGTAAAAAATTATTTTTTGAATAATTTACTATAGAAAAGGCAATCCCTGGTATATTTAAAATTTGCGACAGTAAAAAATTATTTTTTGAATAATTTACTGTAGAAAAGGCAATCCCTGGCGTATTTAAAATTTGCGACAGTAAAAAATTAATTTGTGAAAAATATACCTGGCGAAATTGAAATTTGCGAGAGTAAAAAATTATTTTTTGAATAATTTACTATAGAAAAGGCAATCCCTGGCGTAATTAAAATTTGCGATAGTTGAAATTTATTTTTTGAATAATTTACTATAGAAAAGACAATCCCTGGCGTAATTAAAATTTGCGACAGTAAAAAATTATTTTTTGAACAATTTACTATAGAAAAGGCAATCCCTGGCGGATTTGAAATTTGCGACAGTAAAAAATTATTTTTTGAATAATTTACTATAGAAAAGGCAATCCCTGGCGTATTTCAAATTTGCGACAGTAAAAAATTATTTTTTGAATAATTTACTATAGAAAAGGCAATCCCTGGCGTAATTAAAATTTGCGACAGTAGAAAATTATTTTTTGAATAATTTACTTTAGAAAAGGCAATCCCTGGCGTAATTAAAATTTGCGACAGTAGAAAATTATTTTTTGAATAATTTACTATAGAAAAGGCAATCCCTGGCGTAATTAAAATTTGCGACAGTAGAATATTATTTTTTGAATAATTTACTATAGAAAAGGCAATCCCTGGCGTATTTAAAATTTGCGACAGTAAAAAATTAATATTTTGAAAAATTTACTGTAGAAAAGGCAATCCCTGGCGCAATTAAAATTTGCGACAGTAAAAAATTATTTTTTGAATAATTTACTATAGAAAAGGCAATCCCTGGCGCACTTAAAATTTGCGACAGCATAAAATTATTTTTTGCAAAATTTACTATAGAAAAGGCAATCCCTGGCGTAATTAAAATTTGCGACAGTATAAAATTATTTTTTGAATAATTTACTATAGAAAAGGCAATCCCTGGCGTAATTAAAATTTGCGACAGTATAAAATTATTTTTTTAATAATTTACTATAGAAAAGGCAATCCCTGGCGTAATTAAAATTTGCGACAGTAGAAAATTATTTTTTGAATAATTTACTATAGAAAAGGCAATCCCAGGGATATTTAAAATTTGCGACAGTAGAAAATTATTTTTTGAATAATTTACTATAGAAAAGGCAATCCCTGGCGTAATTAAAATTTGCGACAGTAGAAAATTATTTTTTGAATAATTTACTATAGAAAAGGCAATCCCTGGCGTATTTAAAATTTGCGACAGTAAAAAATTAATTTGTGAAAAATTTACCTGGCGAAATTGAAATTTGCGACAGTAGAAAATTATTTTTTGAATAATTTACTATAGAAAAGGCAATCCCTGGCGCACTTAAAATTTGCGACAGCATAAAATTATTTTTTGCAAAATTTACTATAGAAAAGGCAATCCCTGGCGTAATTAAAATTTGCGACAGTATAAAATTATTTTTTGAATAATTTACTATAGAAAAGGCAATCCCTGGCGCACTTAAAATTTGCGACAGTAAAAAATTATTTTTTGAATAATTTACTATAGAAAAGGCAATCCCTGGTATATTTAAAATTTGCGACAGTAAAAAATTATTTTTTGAATAATTTACTGTAGAAAAGGCAATCCCTGGCGTATTTAAAATTTGCGACAGTAAAAAATTAATTTGTGAAAAATATACCTGGCGAAATTGAAATTTGCGAGAGTAAAAAATTATTTTTTGAATAATTTACTATAGAAAAGGCAATCCCTGGCGTAATTAAAATTTGCGATAGTTGAAATTTATTTTTTGAATAATTTACTATAGAAAAGACAATCCCTGGCGTAATTAAAATTTGCGACAGTAAAAAATTATTTTTTGAACAATTTACTATAGAAAAGGCAATCCCTGGCGGATTTGAAATTTGCGACAGTAAAAAATTATTTTTTGAATAATTTACTATAGAAAAGGCAATCCCTGGCGTATTTAAAATTTGCGACAGTAAAAAATTATTTTTTGAATAATTTACTATAGAAAAGGCAATCCCTGGCGTATTTAAAATTTGCGACAGTATAAAATTAATTTTTGTAAAGTTTACTGTAGAAAAGGCAATCCCTGGCGCAATTAAAATTTGCGACAGTAGAAAATTATTTTTTGAAAAATTTACTGTCGAAAAGGCAATCCCTGGCGCAATTAAAATTTGCGACAGTAGAAAATTATTTTTTGAATAATTTACTGTAGAAAAGGCAATCCCTGGCGCAATTAAAATTTGCGACAGTAAAAAATTATTTTTTGAATAATTTACTATAGAAAAGGCAAACCCTGGCGTAATTAAAATTTGCGACAGTAGAAAATTATTTTTTGAATAATTTACTATAGAAAAGGCAATCCCTGGCGCACTTAAAATTTGCGACAGTAAAAATTATTTTTTGAATAATTTACTATAGAAATGGCAATACCTGGGATATTTAAAATTTGCGACAGTAGAAAATTATTTTTTGAATAATTTACTATAGAAAAGGCAATCCCTGGCGCAATTAAAATTTGCGACAGTAAAAAATTATTTTTTGAAAAATTTACTATAGAAAAGGCAATCCCTGGCGTAATTAAAATTCTCGACAGTAAAAAAAATTTTTTGAATAATTTACTATAGAAAAGGCAATCCCTGGCGTAATTAAAATTTGCGACAGTAGAAAATTATTTTTTGAATAACTTACTATAGAAAAGGCAATCCCTGGCGTAATTAAAATTTGCGACAGTAGAAAATTATTTTTTGAATAATTTACTATAGAAAAGGCAATCCCTGGCGTAATTAAAATTTGCGACAGTATAAAATTATTTTTTGAATAATTTACTATAGAAAAGGCAATCCCTGGCGTAATTAAAATTTGCGACAGTAGAAAATTATTTTTTGAATAATTTACTAAAGAAAAGGCAATCCCTGGCGTAATTAAAATTTGCGACAGTAAAAAATTTACTATAGAAAAGGCAATCCCTGGCGTAATTAAAATTTGCGACAGTTGAAAATTATTTTTTGAATAATTTACTATAGAAAAGGCAATCCCTGGCGTAATTAAAATTTGCGACAGTAGAAAATTATTTTTTGAATAATTTACTATAGAAAAGGCAATCCCTGGCGTAATTAAAATTTGCGATAGTAAAAAATTAATTTGTGAAAAATTTACCTGGCGAAATTGAAATTTGCGACAGTAGAAAATTATTTTTTGAATAATTTACTATAGAAAAGGCAATCCCTGGCGTAATTAAAATTTGCGACAGTAGAAAATTATTTTTTGAATAATTTACTATAGAAAAGGCAATCCCTGGCGCACTTAAAATTTGCGACAATAAAAAATTATTTTTTGAATAATTTACTATAGAAAAGGCAATCCCTGGGATATTTAAAATTTGCGACAGTAAAAAATTATTTTTTGAATAATTTACTATAGAAAAGGCAATCCCTGGCGTATTTAAAATTTGCGACAGTAAAAAATTTACTATAGAAAAGGCAATCCCTGGCGTAATTAAAATTTGCGACAGTTGACAATTATTTTTTGAATAATTTACTATAGAAAAGGCAATCCCTGGCGCACTTAAAATTTGCGACAGTAAAAATTATTTTTTGAATAATTTACTATAGAAAAGGCAATCCCTGGCGTATTTAAAATTTGCGACAGTATAAAATTAATTTTTGAAAAGTTTACTGTAGAAAAGGCAATCCCTGGCGCAATTAAAATTTGCGACAGTAGAAAATTATTTTTTGAAAAATTTACTGTCGAAAAGGCAATCCCTGGCGCAATTAAAATTTGCGACAGTAGAAAATTATTTTTTGAATAATTTACTGTAGAAAAGGCAATCCCTGGAGCAATTAAAATTTGCGACAGTAAAAAATTATTTTTTGAATAATTTACTATAGAAAAGGCAAACCCTGGCGTAATTAAAATTTGCGACAGTAGAAAATTATTTTTTGAAAAATTTACTGTCGAAAAGGCAATCCCTGGCGCAATTAAAATTTGCGACAGTAGAAAATTATTTTTTGAATAATTTACTGTAGAAAAGGCAATCCCTGGCGCAATTAAAATTTGCGACAGTAAAAAATTATTTTTTGAATAATTTACTATAGAAAAGGCAAACCCTGGCGTAATTAAAATTTGCGACAGTAGAAAATTATTTTTTGAATAATTTACTATAGAAAAGGCAATCCCTGGCGCACTTAAAATTTGCGACAGTAAAAATTATTTTTTGAATAATTTACTATAGAAATGGCAATACCTGGGATATTTAAAATTTGCGACTGTAGAAAATTATTTTTTGAATAATTTACTGTCGAAAAGGCAATCCCTGGCGTATTTAAAATTTGCGACAGTATAAAATTAATTTTTGAAAAGTTTACTGTAGAAAAGGCAATCCCTGGCGCAATTAAAATTTGCGACAGTAGAAAATTATTTTTTGAAAAATTTACTGTCGAAAAGGCAATCCCTGGCGCAATTAAAATTTGCGACAGTAGAAAATTATTTTTTGAAAAATTTACTGTCGAAAAGGCAATCCCTGGCGCAATTAAAATTTGCGACAGTAGAAAATTATTTTTTGAAAAATTTACTGTCGAAAAGGCAATCCCTGGCGCAATTAAAATTTGCGACAGTAGAAAATTATTTTTTGAATAATTTACTGTAGAAAAGGCAATTCCTGGCGCAATTAAAATTTGCGACAGTAAAAAATTATTTTTTGAATAATTTACTATAGAAAAGGCAAACCCTGGCGTAATTAAAATTTGCGACAGTAGAAAATTATTTTTTGAATAATTTACTATAGAAAAGGCAATCCCTGGCGCACTTAAAATTTGCGACAGTAAAAATTATTTTTTGAATAATTTACTATAGAAATGGCAATACCTGGGATATTTAAAATTTGCGACAGTAGAAAATTATTTTTTGAATAATTTACTATAGAAAAGGCAATCCCTGGCGTAATTAAAATTTGCGACAGTATAAAATTATTTTTTGAATAATTTACTATAGAAAAGGCAATCCCTGGCGTAATTAAAATTTGCGACAGTAGAAAATTATTTTTTGAATAATTTACTAAAGAAAAGGCAATCCCTGGCGTAATTAAAATTTGCGACAGTAAAAAATTTACTATAGAAAAGCAATCCCTGGCGTAATTAAAAATTGCGATAGTTGAAAATTATTTTTTGAATAATTTACTATAGAAAAGGCAATCCCTGGCGTAATTAAAATTTGCGACAGTAGAAAATTATTTTTTGAATAATTTACTATAGAAAAGGCAATCCCTGGCGTATTTAAAATTTGCGACAGTAAAAAATTAATTTGTGAAAAATTTACCTGGCGAAATTGAAATTTGCGACAGTAGAAAATTATTTTTTGAATAATTTACTATAGAAAAGGCAATCCCTGGCGTAATTAAAATTTGCGACAGTAGAAAATTATTTTTTGAATAATTTACTATAGAAAAGGCAATCCCTGGCGCACTTAAAATTTGCGACAGTAAAAATTATTTTTTGAATAATTTACTATAGAAATGGCAATACCTGGGATATTTAAAATTTGCGACAGTAGAAAATTATTTTTTGAATAATTTACTATAGAAAAGGCAATCCCTGGCGCAATTAAAATTTGCGACAGTAAAAAATTATTTTTTGAAAAATTTACTATAGAAAAGGCAATCCCTGGCGTAATTAAAATTTGCGACAGTAAAAAAATTTTTTTGAATAATTTACTATAGAAAAGGCAATCCCTGGCGTAATTAAAATTTGCGACAGTAGAAAATTATTTTTTGAATAACTTACTATAGAAAAGGCAATCCCTGGCGTAATTAAAATTTGCGACAGTAGAAAATTATTTTTTGAATAATTTACTATAGAAAAGGCAATCCCTGGCGTATTTAAAATTTGCGACAGTAAAAAATTAATTTGTGAATAATTTACTGTAGAAAAGGCAATCCCTGGCGTATTTAAAATTTGCGACAGTAAAAAATTAATTTGTGAAAAATATACCTGGCGAAATTGAAATTTGCGAGAGTAAAAAATTATTTTTTGAATAATTTACTATAGAAAAGGCAATCCCTGGCGTAATTAAAATTTGCGACAGTAAAAATTATTTTTTGAATAATTTACTATAGAAATGGCAATACCTGGGATATTTAAAATTTGCGACAGTAAAAAATTATTTTTTGAATAATTTACTATAGAAAAGGCAATCCCTGGCGTATTTAAAATTTGCGACAGTAAAAAATTATTTTTTGAAAAATTTACTATAGAAAAGGCAATCCCTGGCGTAATTAAAATTTGCGACAGTTGAAAATTATTTTTTGAATAATTTACTATAGAAAAGGCAATCCCTGGCGTAATTAAAATTTGCGACAGTAGAAAATTATTTTTTGAATAATTTACTATAGAAAAGGCAATCCCTGGCGCACTTAAAATTTGCGACAGTAAAAAATTATTTTTTGAATAATTTACTATAGAAAAGGCAATCCCTGGTATATTTAAAATTTGCGACAGTAAAAAATTATTTTTTGAATAATTTACTGTAGAAAAGGCAATCCCTGGCGTATTTAAAATTTGCGACAGTAAAAAATTAATTTGTGAAAAATATACCTGGCGAAATTGAAATTTGCGAGAGTAAAAAATTATTTTTTGAATAATTTACTATAGAAAAGGCAATCCCTGGCGTAATTAAAATTTGCGATAGTTGAAATTTATTTTTTGAATAATTTACTATAGAAAAGACAATCCCTGGCGTAATTAAAATTTGCGACAGTAAAAAATTATTTTTTGAACAATTTACTATAGAAAAGGCAATCCCTGGCGGATTTGAAATTTGCGACAGTAAAAAATTATTTTTTGAATAATTTACTATAGAAAAGGCAATCCCTGGCGTATTTAAAATTTGCGACAGTAAAAAATTATTTTTTGAATAATTTACTATAGAAAAGGCAATCCCTGGCGTATTTAAAATTTGCGACAGTATAAAATTAATTTTTGTAAAGTTTACTGTAGAAAAGGCAATCCCTGGCGCAATTAAAATTTGCGACAGTAGAAAATTATTTTTTGAAAAATTTACTGTCGAAAAGGCAATCCCTGGCGCAATTAAAATTTGCGACAGTAGAAAATTATTTTTTGAATAATTTACTGTAGAAAAGGCAATCCCTGGCGCAATTAAAATTTGCGACAGTAAAAAATTATTTTTTGAATAATTTACTATAGAAAAGGCAAACCCTGGCGTAATTAAAATTTGCGACAGTAGAAAATTATTTTTTGAATAATTTACTATAGAAAAGGCAATCCCTGGCGCACTTAAAATTTGCGACAGTAAAAATTATTTTTTGAATAATTTACTATAGAAATGGCAATACCTGGGATATTTAAAATTTGCGACAGTAGAAAATTATTTTTTGAATAATTTACTATAGAAAAGGCAATCCCTGGCGCAATTAAAATTTGCGACAGTAAAAAATTATTTTTTGAAAAATTTACTATAGAAAAGGCAATCCCTGGCGTAATTAAAATTCTCGACAGTAAAAAAAATTTTTTGAATAATTTACTATAGAAAAGGCAATCCCTGGCGTAATTAAAATTTGCGACAGTAGAAAATTATTTTTTGAATAACTTACTATAGAAAAGGCAATCCCTGGCGTAATTAAAATTTGCGACAGTAGAAAATTATTTTTTGAATAATTTACTATAGAAAAGGCAATCCCTGGCGTAATTAAAATTTGCGACAGTATAAAATTATTTTTTGAATAATTTACTATAGAAAAGGCAATCCCTGGCGTAATTAAAATTTGCGACAGTAGAAAATTATTTTTTGAATAATTTACTAAAGAAAAGGCAATCCCTGGCGTAATTAAAATTTGCGACAGTAAAAAATTTACTATAGAAAAGGCAATCCCTGGCGTAATTAAAATTTGCGACAGTTGAAAATTATTTTTTGAATAATTTACTATAGAAAAGGCAATCCCTGGCGTAATTAAAATTTGCGACAGTAGAAAATTATTTTTTGAATAATTTACTATAGAAAAGGCAATCCCTGGCGTATTTAAAATTTGCGACAGTAAAAAATTAATTTGTGAAAAATTTACCTGGCGAAATTGAAATTTGCGACAGTAGAAAATTATTTTTTGAATAATTTACTATAGAAAAGGCAATCCCTGGCGTAATTAAAATTTGCGACAGTAGAAAATTATTTTTTGAATAATTTACTATAGAAAAGGCAATCCCTGGCGCACTTAAAATTTGCGACAATAAAAAATTATTTTTTGAATAATTTACTATAGAAAAGGCAATCCCTGGGATATTTAAAATTTGCGACAGTAAAAAATTATTTTTTGAATAATTTACTATAGAAAAGGCAATCCCTGGCGTATTTAAAATTTGCGACAGTAAAAAATTTACTATAGAAAAGGCAATCCCTGGCGTAATTAAAATTTGCGACAGTTGACAATTATTTTTTGAATAATTTACTATAGAAAAGGCAATCCCTGGCGCACTTAAAATTTGCGACAGTAAAAATTATTTTTTGAATAATTTACTATAGAAAAGGCAATCCCTGGCGTATTTAAAATTTGCGACAGTATAAAATTAATTTTTGAAAAGTTTACTGTAGAAAAGGCAATCCCTGGCGCAATTAAAATTTGCGACAGTAGAAAATTATTTTTTGAAAAATTTACTGTCGAAAAGGCAATCCCTGGCGCAATTAAAATTTGCGACAGTAGAAAATTATTTTTTGAATAATTTACTGTAGAAAAGGCAATCCCTGGAGCAATTAAAATTTGCGACAGTAAAAAATTATTTTTTGAATAATTTACTATAGAAAAGGCAAACCCTGGCGTAATTAAAATTTGCGACAGTAGAAAATTATTTTTTGAAAAATTTACTGTCGAAAAGGCAATCCCTGGCGCAATTAAAATTTGCGACAGTAGAAAATTATTTTTTGAATAATTTACTGTAGAAAAGGCAATCCCTGGCGCAATTAAAATTTGCGACAGTAAAAAATTATTTTTTGAATAATTTACTATAGAAAAGGCAAACCCTGGCGTAATTAAAATTTGCGACAGTAGAAAATTATTTTTTGAATAATTTACTATAGAAAAGGCAATCCCTGGCGCACTTAAAATTTGCGACAGTAAAAATTATTTTTTGAATAATTTACTATAGAAATGGCAATACCTGGGATATTTAAAATTTGCGACTGTAGAAAATTATTTTTTGAATAATTTACTGTCGAAAAGGCAATCCCTGGCGTATTTAAAATTTGCGACAGTATAAAATTAATTTTTGAAAAGTTTACTGTAGAAAAGGCAATCCCTGGCGCAATTAAAATTTGCGACAGTAGAAAATTATTTTTTGAAAAATTTACTGTCGAAAAGGCAATCCCTGGCGCAATTAAAATTTGCGACAGTAGAAAATTATTTTTTGAAAAATTTACTGTCGAAAAGGCAATCCCTGGCGCAATTAAAATTTGCGACAGTAGAAAATTATTTTTTGAAAAATTTACTGTCGAAAAGGCAATCCCTGGCGCAATTAAAATTTGCGACAGTAGAAAATTATTTTTTGAATAATTTACTGTAGAAAAGGCAATCCCTGGCGCAATTAAAATTTGCGACAGTAAAAAATTATTTTTTGAATAATTTACTATAGAAAAGGCAAACCCTGGCGTAATTAAAATTTGCGACAGTAGAAAATTATTTTTTGAATAATTTACTATAGAAAAGGCAATCCCTGGCGCACTTAAAATTTGCGACAGTAAAAATTATTTTTTGAATAATTTACTATAGAAATGGCAATACCTGGGATATTTAAAATTTGCGACAGTAGAAAATTATTTTTTGAATAATTTACTATAGAAAAGGCAATCCCTGGCGTAATTAAAATTTGCGACAGTATAAAATTATTTTTTGAATAATTTACTATAGAAAAGGCAATCCCTGGCGTAATTAAAATTTGCGACAGTAGAAAATTATTTTTTGAATAATTTACTAAAGAAAAGGCAATCCCTGGCGTAATTAAAATTTGCGACAGTAAAAAATTTACTATAGAAAAGGCAATCCCTGGCGTAATTAAAAATTGCGATAGTTGAAAATTATTTTTTGAATAATTTACTATAGAAAAGGCAATCCCTGGCGTAATTAAAATTTGCGACAGTAGAAAATAATTTTTTGAATAATTTACTATAGAAAAGGCAATCCTGGCGTATTTAAAATTTGCGACAGTAAAAAATTAATTTGTGAAAAATTTACCTGGCGAAATTGAAATTTGCGACAGTAGAAAATTATTTTTTGAATAATTTACTATAGAAAAGGCAATCCCTGGCGTAATTAAAATTTGCGACAGTAGAAAATTATTTTTTGAATAATTTACTATAGAAAAGGCAATCCCTGGCGCACTTAAAATTTGCGACAGTAAAAATTATTTTTGAATAATTTACTATAGAAATGGCAATACCTGGGATATTTAAAATTTGCGACAGTAGAAAATTATTTTTTGAATAATTTACTATAGAAAAGGCAATCCCTGGCGCAATTAAAATTTGCGACAGTAAAAAATTATTTTTTGAAAAATTTACTATAGAAAAGGCAATCCCTGGCGTAATTAAAATTTGCGACAGTAAAAAAATTTTTTTGAATAATTTACTATAGAAAAGGCAATCCCTGGCGTAATTAAAATTTGCGACAGTAGAAAATTATTTTTTGAATAACTTACTATAGAAAAGGCAATCCCTGGCGTAATTAAAATTTGCGACAGTAGAAAATTATTTTTTGAATAATTTACTATAGAAAAGGCAATCCCTGGCGTAATTAAAATTTGCGACAGTATAAAATTATTTTTTGAATAATTTACTATAGAAAAGGCAATCCCTGGCGTAATTAAAATTTGCGACAGTAGAAAATTATTTTTTGAATAATTTACTAAAGAAAAGGCAATCCCTGGCGTAATTAAAATTTGCGACAGTAAAAAATTTACTATAGAAAAGGCAATCCCTGGCGTAATTAAAATTTGCGACAGTTGAAAATTATTTTTTGAATAATTTACTATAGAAAAGGCAATCCCTGGCGTAATTAAAATTTGCGACAGTAGAAAATTATTTTTTGAATAATTTACTATAGAAAAGGCAATCCCTGGCGTATTTAAAATTTGCGACAGTAAAAAATTAATTTGTGAAAAATTTACCTGGCGAAATTGAAATTTGCGACAGTAGAAAATTATTTTTTGAATAATTTACTATAGAAAAGGCAATCCCTGGCGTAATTAAAATTTGCGACAGTAGAAAATTATTTTTTGAATAATTTACTATAGAAAAGGCAATCCCTGGCGGATTTGAAATTTGCGACAGTAAAAAATTATTTTTTGAATAATTTACTATAGAAAAGGCAATCCCTGGCGTATTTAAAATTTGCGACAGTAAAAAATTATTTTTTGAATAATTTACTATAGTAAAGGCAATCCCTGGCGTATTTAAAATTTGCGACAGTATAAAATTAATTTTTGAAAAGTTTACTGTAGAAAAGGCAATCCCTGGCGCAATTAAAATTTGCGACAGTAGAAAATTATTTTTTGAAAAATTTACTGTCGAAAAGGCAATCCCTGGCGCAATTAAAATTTGCGACAGTAGAAAATTATTTTTTGAATAATTTACTGTAGAAAAGGCAATCCCTGGCGCAATTAAAATTTGCGACAGTAAAAAATTATTTTTTGAATAATTTACTATAGAAAAGGCAAACCCTGGCGTAATTAAAATTTGCGACAGTAGAAAATTATTTTTTGAATAATTTACTATAGAAAAGGCAATCCCTGGCGCACTTAAAATTTGCGACAGTAAAAATTATTTTTTGAATAATTTACTATAGAAATGGCAATACCTGGGATATTTAAAATTTGCGACAGTAGAAAATTATTTTTTGAATAATTTACTATAGAAAAGGCAATCCCTGGCGCAATTAAAATTTGCGACAGTAAAAAATTATTTTTTGAAAAATTTACTATAGAAAAGGCAATCCCTGGCGTAATTAAAATTTGCGACAGTAAAAAAAATTTTTTGAATAATTTACTATAGAAAAGGCAATGCCTGGCGTAATTAAAATTTGCGACAGTAGAAAATTATTTTTTGAATAACTTACTATAGAAAAGGCAATCCCTGGCGTAATTAAAATTTGCGACAGTAGAAAATTATTTTTTGAATAATTTACTATAGAAAAGGCAATCCCTGGCGTAATTAAAATTTGCGACAGTATAAAATTATTTTTTGAATAATTTACTATAGAAAAGGCAATCCCTGGCGTAATTAAAATTTGCGACAGTAGAAAATTATTTTTTGAATAATTTACTAAAGAAAAGGCAATCCCTGGCGTAATTAAAATTTGCGACAGTAAAAAATTTACTATAGAAAAGGCAATCCCTGGCGTAATTAAAATTTGCGACAGTTGAAAATTATTTTTTGAATAATTTACTATAGAAAAGGCAATCCCTGGCGTAATTAAAATTTGCGACAGTAGAAAATTATTTTTTGAATAATTTACTATAGAAAAGGCAATCCCTGGCGTATTTAAAATTTGCGACAGTAAAAAATTAATTTGTGAAAAATTTACCTGGCGAAATTGAAATTTGCGACAGTAGAAAATTATTTTTTGAATAATTTACTATAGAAAAGGCAATCCCTGGCGTAATTAAAATTTGCGACAGTAGAAAATTATTTTTTGAATAATTTACTATAGAAAAGGCAATCCCTGGCGCACTTAAAATTTGCGACAGTAAAAAATTATTTTTTGAAAAATTTACTATAGAAAAGGCAATCCCTGGCGTAATTAAAATTTGCGACAGTTGAAAATTATTTTTTGAATAATTTACTATAGAAAAGGCAATCCCTGGCGTAATTAAAATTTGCGACAGTAGAAAATTATTTTTTGAATAATTTACTATAGAAAAGGCAATCCCTGGCGCACTTAAAATTTGCGACAGTAAAAAATTATTTTTTGAATAATTTACTATAGAAAAGGCAATGCCTGGTATATTTAAAATTTGCGACAGTAAAAAATTATTTTTTGAATAATTTACTGTAGAAAAGGCAATCCCTGGCGTATTTAAAATTTGCGACAGTAAAAAATTAATTTGTGAAAAACATACCTGGCGAAATTGAAATTTGCGAGAGTATAAAATTATTTTTTGAATAATTTACTATAGAAAAGGCAATCCCTGGCGTAATTAAAATTTGCGATAGTTGAAATTTATTTTTTGAATAATTTACTATAGAAAAGACAATCCCTGGCGTAATTAAAATTTGCGACAGTAAAAAATTATTTTTTGAACAATTTACTATAGAAAAGGCAATCCCTGGCGGATTTGAAATTTGCGACAGTAAAAAATTATTTTTTGAATAATTTACTATAGAAAAGGCAATCCCTGGCGTATTTAAAATTTGCGACAGTAAAAAATTATTTTTTGAATAATTTACTATAGAAAAGGCAATCTGTGGCGTATTTAAAATTTGCGACAGTATAAAATTAATTTTTGAAAAGTTTACTGTAGAAAAGGCAATCCCTGGCGCAATTAAAATTTGCGACAGTAGAAAATTTTTTTTTGAAAAATTTACTGTCGAAAAGGCAATCCCTGGCGCAATTAAAATTTGCGACAGTAGAAAATTATTTTTTGAATAATTTACTGTAGAAAAGGCAATCCCGGGCGCAATTAAAATTTGCGACAGTAAAAAATTATTTTTTGAATAATTTACTATAGAAAAGGCAAACCCTGGCGTAATTAAAATTTGCGACAGTAGAAAATTATTTTTTGAATAATTTACTATAGAAGAGGCAATCCCTGGCGCACTTAAAATTTGCGACAGTAAAAATTATTTTTTGAATAATTTACTATAGAAATGGCAATACCTGGGATATTTAAAATTTGCGACAGTAGAAAATTATTTTTTGAATAATTTACTATAGAAAAGGCAATCCCTGGCGCAATTAAAATTTGCGACAGTAAAAAATTATTTTTTGAAAAATTTACTATAGAAAAGGCAATCCCTGGCGTAATTAAAATTTGCGACAGTAAAAAAAAATTTTTTGAATAATTTACTATAGAAAAGGCAATGCCTGGCGTAATTAAAATTTGCGACAGTAGAAAATTATTTTTTGAATAACTTACTATAGAAAAGGCAATCCCTGGCGTAATTAAAATTTGCGACAGTAGAAAATTATTTTTTGAATAATTTACTATAGAAAAGGCAATCCCTGGCGTAATTAAAATTTGCGACAGTATAAAATTATTTTTTGAATAATTTACTATAGAAAGGGCAATCCCTGGCGTAATTAAAATTTGCGACAGTAGAAAATTATTTTTTGAATAATTTACTAAAGAAAAGGCAATCCCTGGCGTAATTAAAATTTGCGACAATAAAAAATTTACTATAGAAAAGGCAATCCCTGGCGTAATTAAAATTTGCGACAGTTGAAAATTATTTTTTGAATAATTTACTATAGAAAAGGCAATCCCTGGCGTAATTAAAATTTGCGACAGTAGAAAATTATTTTTTGAATAATTTACTATAGAAAAGGCAATCCCTGGCGCACTTAAAATTTGCGACAGTAAAAAATTATTTTTTGCAAAATTTACTATAGAAAAGGCAATCCCTGGCGTATTTAAAATTTGGGACAGTATAAAATTAATTTTTGAAAAATTTACTGTAGAAAAGGCAATCCCTGGCGTAATTAAAATTTGCGACAGTAGAAAATTATTTTTTGAATAATTTACTATAGAAAAGGCAATCCCTGGCGTAATTAAAATTTGCGACAGTAAAAAATTATTTTTTGAATAATTTACTATAGACAAGGCAATCCCTGGCGTAATTAAAATTTGCGACAGTATAAAATTATTTTTTGAATAATTTACTATAGAAAAGGCAATCCCTGGCGTAATTAAAATTTGCGACAGTAGAAAATTATTTTTTGAATAATTTACTAAAGAAAAGGCAATCCCTGGCGTAATTAAAATTTGCGACAGTAAAAAATTATTTTTTGAATAATTTACTATAGAAAAGGCAATCCCTGGCGCAAATAAAATTTGCGACAGTATAAAATTATTTTTTGAATAATTTACTATAGAAAAGGCAATCCCTGGCGTAATTAAAATTTGCGACAGTAGAAAATTATTTTTTGAATAATTTACTATAGAAAAGGCAATCCCTGGCGCACTTAAAATTTGCGACAGTAAAAAATTATTTTTTGAATAATTTACTATAGAAAAGGCAATCCCTGGCGTAATTAAAATTTGCGACAGTAGAAAATTATTTTTTGAATAATTTACTATAGAAAAGGCAATCCCTGGCGTAATTAAAATTTGCGACAGTTGAAAATTATTTTTTGAATAATTTACTATAGAAAAGGCAATCCCTGGCGTAATTAAAATTTGCGACAGTAAAAAATTATTTTTTGAGTAATTTACTATAGAAAAGGCAATCCCTGGCGCAATTAAAATTTGCGACAGTAAAAAATTATTTTTTGAATAATTTACTATAGAAAAGGCAATCCTTGGGATATTTAAAATTTGCGACAGTAAAAAATTATTTTTTTAATAATTTACTATAGAAAAGGCAATCCCTGGCGCACTTAAAATTTGCGACAGTATAAAATTATTTTTTGAATAATTTACTATAGAAAAGGCAATCCCTGGCGTAATTAAAATTTGCGACAGTTGAAAATTATTTTTTGAATAATTTACTATAGAAAAGGCAATCCCTGGCGCACTTAAAATTTGCGACAGTAAAAAATTATTTTTTGAATAATTTACTATAGAAAAGGCAATCCCTGGCGCACATAAAATTTGCGACAGTAAAAAATTATTTTTTGAATAATTTACTATAGAAAAGGCAATCCCTGGCGTATTTAAAATTTGCGACAGTAAAAAATTATTTTTTGAATAATTTACTATAGAAAAGGCAATCCCTGGCGCACTTAAAATTTGCGACAGTAAAAAATTCTTTTTTGAATAATTTACTATAGAAAAGGCAATCCCTGGCGCACTTAAAATTTGCGACAGTAAAAAATTATTTTTTGAATAATTTACTATAGAAAGGCAATCCCTGGCGTAATTAAAATTTGCGACAGTAGAAAATTATTTTTTGAATAATTTACTATAGAAAAGGCAATCCTTGGCGTATTTAAAATTTGCGACTGTAAAAAATTAATATTTTGAAAAATTTACTGTAGAAAAGGCAATCCCTGGCGCAATTAAAATTTGCGACAGTAAAAAATTATTTTTTGAATAATTTACTATAGAAAAGGCAATCACTGGCGCACTTAAAATTTGCGACAGTATAAAATTATTTTTGCAAAATTTACTATAGAAAAGGCAATCCCTGGCGTAATTAAAATTTGCGACAGTAGAAAATTATTTTTTGAATAATTTACTATAGAAAAGGCAATACCTGGCGCAATTAAAATTTGCGACAGTAAAAAATTATTTTTTGAAAAATTTACTATAGAAAACGCAATCCCTGGCGTAATTAAAATTTGCGACAGTAAAAAAAAATTTTTTGAATAATTTACTATAGAAAAGGCAATCCCTGACGCACTTAATATTTGCGACAGTAAAAAATTATTTTTTGAATAATTTACTATAGAAAAGGCAATCCCTGGCGTATTTAAAATTTGCGACAGTAGAAAATTATTTTTTGAATAATTTACTATAGAAAAGGCAATCCCTGGCGTAATTAAAATTTGCGACAGTAGAAAACTATTTTTTGAATAATTTACTATAGAAAAGGCAATCCCTGGCGTAATTAAAATTTGCGACAGTAGAAAATTATTTTTAGAATAATTTACTTTAGAAAAGGCAATCCCTGGCGTAATTAAAATTTGCGACAGTAGAAAATTATTTTTTGAATAATTTACTATAGAAAAGGCAATCCCTGGCGTAATTAAAATTTGCGACAGTAGAAAATAATTTTTTGAATAATTTACTATAGAAAAGGCAATCCTGGCGTAATTAAAATTTGCGACAGTATAAAATTATTTTTTGAATAATTTACTATAGAAAAGGCAATCCCTGGCGTAATTAAAATTTGCGACAGTAGAAAATTATTTTTTGAATAATTTACTAAAGAAAAGGCAATCCCTGGCGTAATTAAAATTTGCGACAGTAAAAAATTATGTTTTGAAAAATTTACTATAGAAAAGGCAATCCCTGGCGTAATTAAAATTTGCGACAGTTGAAAATTATTTTTTGAATAATTTACTATAGAAAAGGCAATCCCTGGCGTAATTAAAATTTGCGACAGTAGAAAATTATTTTTTGAATAATTTACTATAGAAAAGGCAATCCCTGGCGCATTTAAAATTTGCGACAGTAAAAAATTATTTTTTGCAAAATTTACTATAGAAAAGGCAATCCCTGGCGTATTTAAAATTTGGGACAGTATAAAATTAATTTTTGAAAAATTTACTGTAGAAAAGGCAATCCCTGGCGTAATTAAAATTTGCGACAGTAAAAAATTATTTTTTGAATAATTTACTATAGAAAAGGCAATCCCTGGCGCAATTAAAATTTGCGACAGTATAAAATTATTTTTTGAATAATTTACTATAGAAAAGGCAATCCCTGGCGTAATTAAAATTTGCGACAGTAGAAAATTATTTTTTGAATAATTTACTATAGAAAAGGCAATCCCTTGCGCACTTAAAATTTGCGACAGTAAAAAATTATTTTTTGAATAATTTACTATAGAAAAGGCAATCCCTGGCGTAATTAAAATTTGCGACAGTAGAAAATTATTTTTTGAATAATTTACTATAGAAAAGGCAATCCCTGGCGTAATTAAAATTTGCGACAGTTGAAAATTATTTTTTGAATAATTTACTATAGAAAAGGCAATCCCTGGTGTAATTAAAATTTGCGACAGTAGAAAATTATTTTTTGAATAATTTACTATAGAAAAGGCAATCCCTGGCGCAATTAAAATTTGCGACAGTAAAAAATTATTTTTTGAATAATTTACTATAGAAAAGGCAATCCCTGGCTTATTTAAAATTTGCGACAGTAAAAAATTAATTTGTGAAAAATTTACCTGGCGTAATTAAAATTTGCGACTGTAAAAAATTATTTTTTGAATAATTTACTATAGAAAAGGCAATCCCTGGCGCAATTAAAATTTGCGACAGTAGAAAATTATTTTTTGAAAAATTTACTGTAGAAAAGGCAATCCCTGGCGCAATTAAAATTTGCGACAGTAAAAAATTATTTTTTGAATAATTTACTATAGAAAAGGCAATCCCTGGCGTATTTAAAATTTGCGACAGTAAAAAATTATTTTTTGAGAAATTTACTATAGAAAAGGCAATCCCTGGCGTAATTAAAATTTGCGACAGTAAAAATTATTTTTTGAATAATTTACTATAGAAAAGGCAATCCCTGGCGCAATTAAAATTTGCGACAGTATAAAATTATTTTTTGAATAATTTACTATAGAAAAGGCAATCCCTGGCGTAATTAAAATTTGCGATAGTAGAAAATTATTTTTTGAATAATTTACTATAGAAAAGGCAATCCCTGGCGTAATTAAAATTTACGACAGTAAAAAATTATTTTTTGAATAATTTACTATAGAAAAGGCAATCCCTGGCGCACTTAAAATTTGCGACAGTAAAAAAATATTTTTTGAAAAATTTACTATAGAAAAGGCTATCCCTGGCGCAATTAAAATTTGCGAGAGTAGAAAATTATTTTTTGAAAAATTTACTGTAGAAAAGGCAATCCCTGGCGCAATTAAAATTTGCGACAGTAAAAAATTATTTTTTGAATAATTTACTATAGAAATGGCAATCCCTGGCGTATTTAAAATTTGCGACAGTAAAAAATTATTTTTTTGAAAAATTTACTATAGAAAAGTCAATCCTTGTTGTAATTAAAATTTGCGACAGTTGAAAATTATTTTTTGAATAATTTACTATAGAAAAGGCAATCCCTGGCGTAATTAAAATTTGCGACAGTAGAAAATTATTTTTTGATTAATTTACTATAGAAAAGGCAATCCCTGGCGCACTTAAAATTTGCGACAGTAAAAAATTATTTTTTGCAAAATTTACTATAGAAAAGGCAATCCCTGGCGTATTTAAAATTTGCGACAGTATAAAATTAATTTTTTTAAAATTTACTGTAGAAAAGGCAATCCCTGGCGTAATTAAAATTTGCGACAGCAGAAAATTATTTTTTGAATAATTTACTATAGAAAGGCAATCCCTGGCGTAATTAAAATTTGCGACAGTAAAAAATTATTTTTTGAATAATTTACTATAGAAAAGGCAATCCCTGGCGTAATTAAAATTTGCGACAGTAGAAAATTATTTTTTGAATAATTTACTATAGAAAAGGCAATCCCTGGCTTATTTAAAATTTGCGACAGTAAAAAATTAATTTGTGAAAAATTTACCTGGCGAAATTGAAATTTGCGAGAGTAAAAAATTATTTTTTGAATAATTTACTATAGAAAAGGCAATCCCTGGCGTAATTAAAATTTGCGACAGTAAAAATTATTTTTTGAATAATTTACTATAGAAAAGGCAATCCCTGGCGCACTTAAAATTTGCGACAGTATAAAAGTATTTTTTGAATAATTTACTATAGAAAAGGCAATCCCTGGCGTAATTAAAATTTGCGACAGTAGAAAATTATTTTTTGAATAATTTACTATAGAAAAGGCAATCCCTGGCGTATTTAAAATTTGTGACAGTAAAAAATTAATTTGTGAAAAATTTAACTGGCGAAATTGAAACTTGCGAGAGTAAAAAATTATTTTTTGAATAATTTACTATAGAAAAGGCAATCCCTGGCGTAATTAAAATTTGCGACAGTAAAAAATTATTTTTTGAATAATTTACTATAGAAAAGGCAATCCCTGGCGCACTTAAAATTTGCGACAGTAGAAAATTATTTTTTGAATAATTTACTATAGAAATGGCAATCCCTGGCGTATTTAAAATTTGCGACAGTAGAAAATTATTTTTTGAATAATTTACTATAGAAAAGGCAATCCCTGGCGCGCTTAAAATTTGCGACAGTAGAAAATTATTTTTTGAATATTTTACTATAGAAAAGGCAATCCCTGGCGTATTTAAAATTTGCGACAGTAGAAAATTATTTTTTGAATAATTTACTATAGAAAAGGCAATCCCTGGCGTATTTAAAATTTTCGACAGTAAGAAATTAATTTGTGAGAAATTTACTATAGAAAAGGCAATCCCTGGGATATTTAAAATTTGCGACAGTAAAAAATTATTTTTTGAAAAATTTACTATAGAAAAGGCAATCCCTGGCGTAATTAAAATTTGCGACAGTAAAAAATTAAATTTTGCAAAATTTACTGTAGAAAAGGCAATCCCTGGCGCAATTAAAACTTGCGATAGTAAAAAATTATTTTTTGAATAATTTACTATAGAAAAGGCAATCCCTGGCGGATTTGAAATTTGCGACAGTAAAAAATTATTTTTTGAATAATTTACTATAGAAAAGGTAATCCCTGGCGTATTTAAAATTTGCGACAGTAAAAAATTATTTTTTGAATAATTTACTATAGAAAAGGCAATCCCTGGCGTATTTAAAATTTGCGACAGTAAAAAATTAATTTGTGAAAAATATACCTGGCGAAATTGAAATTTGCGAGATTAAAAAATTATTTTTTGAATAATTTACTATAGAAAAGGCAATCCCTGGCGTAATTAAAATTTGCGACAGTTGAAATTTATTTTTTGAATAATTTACTATAGAAAAGGCAATCCCTGGCGTAATTAAAATTTGCGACAGTAAAAAATTATTTTTTGAACAATTTACTATAGAAAAGGCAATCCCTGGCGGATTTGAAATTTGCGACAGTAAAAAATTATTTTTTGAATAATTTACTATAGAAAAGGCAATCCCTGGCGTATTTAAAATTTGCGACAGTAAAAAATTATTTTTTGAATAATTTACTATAGAAAAGGCAATCCCTGGCGTATTTAAAATTTGCGACAGTATAAAATTAATTTTTGAAAAATTTACTGTAGAAAAGGCAATCCCTGGCGTAATTAAAATTTGCGACAGTAAAAAATTATTTTTTGAATAATTTACTATAGAAAAGGCAATCCCTGGCGCAATTAAAATTTGCGACAGTATAAAATTATTTTTTGAATAATTTACTATAGAAAAGGCAATCCCTGGCGTAATTAAAATTTGCGACAGTAGAAAATTATTTTTTGAATAATTTACTATAGAAAAGGCAATCCCTTGCGCACTTAAAATTTGCGACAGTAAAAAATTATTTTTTGAATAATTTACTATAGAAAAGGCAATCCCTGGCGTAATTAAAATTTGCGACAGTAGAAAATTATTTTTTGAATAATTTACTATAGAAAAGGCAATCCCTGGCGTAATTAAAATTTGCGACAGTTGAAAATTATTTTTTGAATAATTTACTATAGAAAAGGCAATCCCTGGTGTAATTAAAATTTGCGACAGTAGAAAATTATTTTTTGAATAATTTACTATAGAAAAGGCAATCCCTGGCGCAATTAAAATTTGCGACAGTAAAAAATTATTTTTTGAATAATTTACTATAGAAAAGGCAATCCCTGGCTTATTTAAAATTTGCGACAGTAAAAAATTAATTTGTGAAAAATTTACCTGGCGTAATTAAAATTTGCGACTGTAAAAAATTATTTTTTGAATAATTTACTATAGAAAAGGCAATCCCTGGCGCAATTAAAATTTGCGACAGTAGAAAATTATTTTTTGAAAAATTTACTGTAGAAAAGGCAATCCCTGGCGCAATTAAAATTTGCGACAGTAAAAAATTATTTTTTGAATAATTTACTATAGAAAAGGCAATCCCTGGCGTATTTAAAATTTGCGACAGTAAAAAATTATTTTTTGAGAAATTTACTATAGAAAAGGCAATCCCTGGCGTAATTAAAATTTGCGACAGTAAAAATTATTTTTTGAATAATTTACTATAGAAAAGGCAATCCCTGGCGCAATTAAAATTTGCGACAGTATAAAATTATTTTTTGAATAATTTACTATAGAAAAGGCAATCCCTGGCGTAATTAAAATTTGCGATAGTAGAAAATTATTTTTTGAATAATTTACTATAGAAAAGGCAATCCCTGGCGTAATTAAAATTTACGACAGTAAAAAATTATTTTTTGAATAATTTACTATAGAAAAGGCAATCCCTGGCGCACTTAAAATTTGCGACAGTAAAAAAATATTTTTTGAAAAATTTACTATAGAAAAGGCTATCCCTGGCGCAATTAAAATTTGCGAGAGTAGAAAATTATTTTTTGAAAAATTTACTGTAGAAAAGGCAATCCCTGGCGCAATTAAAATTTGCGACAGTAAAAAATTATTTTTTGAATAATTTACTATAGAAATGGCAATCCCTGGCGTATTTAAAATTTGCGACAGTAAAAAATTATTTTTTTGAAAAATTTACTATAGAAAAGTCAATCCTTGTTGTAATTAAAATTTGCGACAGTTGAAAATTATTTTTTGAATAATTTACTATAGAAAAGGCAATCCCTGGCGTAATTAAAATTTGCGACAGTAGAAAATTATTTTTTGATTAATTTACTATAGAAAAGGCAATCCCTGGCGCACTTAAAATTTGCGACAGTAAAAAATTATTTTTTGCAAAATTTACTATAGAAAAGGCAATCCCTGGCGTATTTAAAATTTGCGACAGTATAAAATTAATTTTTTTAAAATTTACTGTAGAAAAGGCAATCCCTGGCGTAATTAAAATTTGCGACAGCAGAAAATTATTTTTTGAATAATTTACTATAGAAAGGCAATCCCTGGCGTAATTAAAATTTGCGACAGTAAAAAATTATTTTTTGAATAATTTACTATAGAAAAGGCAATCCCTGGCGTAATTAAAATTTGCGACAGTAGAAAATTATTTTTTGAATAATTTACTATAGAAAAGGCAATCCCTGGCTTATTTAAAATTTGCGACAGTAAAAAATTAATTTGTGAAAAATTTACCTGGCGAAATTGAAATTTGCGAGAGTAAAAAATTATTTTTTGAATAATTTACTATAGAAAAGGCAATCCCTGGCGTAATTAAAATTTGCGACAGTAAAAATTATTTTTTGAATAATTTACTATAGAAAAGGCAATCCCTGGCGCACTTAAAATTTGCGACAGTATAAAAGTATTTTTTGAATAATTTACTATAGAAAAGGCAATCCCTGGCGTAATTAAAATTTGCGACAGTAGAAAATTATTTTTTGAATAATTTACTATAGAAAAGGCAATCCCTGGCGTATTTAAAATTTGTGACAGTAAAAAATTAATTTGTGAAAAATTTAACTGGCGAAATTGAAACTTGCGAGAGTAAAAAATTATTTTTTGAATAATTTACTATAGAAAAGGCAATCCCTGGCGTAATTAAAATTTGCGACAGTAAAAAATTATTTTTTGAATAATTTACTATAGAAAAGGCAATCCCTGGCGCACTTAAAATTTGCGACAGTAGAAAATTATTTTTTGAATAATTTACTATAGAAATGGCAATCCCTGGCGTATTTAAAATTTGCGACAGTAGAAAATTATTTTTTGAATAATTTACTATAGAAAAGGCAATCCCTGGCGCGCTTAAAATTTGCGACAGTAGAAAATTATTTTTTGAATATTTTACTATAGAAAAGGCAATCCCTGGCGTATTTAAAATTTGCGACAGTAGAAAATTATTTTTTGAATAATTTACTATAGAAAAGGCAATCCCTGGCGTATTTAAAATTTTCGACAGTAAGAAATTAATTTGTGAGAAATTTACTATAGAAAAGGCAATCCCTGGGATATTTAAAATTTGCGACAGTAAAAAATTATTTTTTGAAAAATTTACTATAGAAAAGGCAATCCCTGGCGTAATTAAAATTTGCGACAGTAAAAAATTAAATTTTGCAAAATTTACTGTAGAAAAGGCAATCCCTGGCGCAATTAAAACTTACGATAGTAAAAAATTATTTTTTGAATAATTTACTATAGAAAAGGCAATCCCTGGCGGATTTGAAATTTGCGACAGTAAAAAATTATTTTTTGAATAATTTACTATAGAAAAGGTAATCCCTGGCGTATTTAAAATTTGCGACAGTAAAAAATTATTTTTTGAATAATTTACTATAGAAAAGGCAATCCCTGGCGTATTTAAAATTTGCGACAGTAAAAAATTAATTTGTGAAAAATATACCTGGCGAAATTGAAATTTGCGAGATTAAAAAATTATTTTTTGAATAATTTACTATAGAAAAGGCAATCCCTGGCGTAATTAAAATTTGCGACAGTTGAAATTTATTTTTTGAATAATTTACTATAGAAAAGGCAATCCCTGGCGTAATTAAAATTTGCGACAGTAAAAAATTATTTTTTGAACAATTTACTATAGAAAAGGCAATCCCTGGCGGATTTGAAATTTGCGACAGTAAAAAATTATTTTTTGAATAATTTACTATAGAAAAGGCAATCCCTGGCGTATTTAAAATTTGCGACAGTAAAAAATTATTTTTTGAATAATTTACTATAGAAAAGGCAATCCCTGGCGTATTTAAAATTTGCGACAGTATAAAATTAATTTTTGAAAAATTTACTGTAGAAAAGGCAATCCCTGGCGCAATTAAAATTTGCGACAGTAGAAAATTATTTTTTGAAAAATTTACTGTCGAAAAGACAATCCCTGGCGCAATTAAAATTTGCGACAGTAGAAAATTATTTTTTGAATAATTTACTGTAGAAAAGGCAATCCCTGGCGCAATTAAAATTTGCGACAGTAAAAAATTATTTTTTGAATAATTTACTATAGAAAAGGCAATCCCTGGCGTAATTAAAATTTGCGACAGTAGAAAATTATTTTTTGAATAATTTACTATAGAAAAGGCAATCCCTGGCGCACTTAAAATTTGCGACAGTAAAAATTATTTTTTGAATAATTTACTATAGAAAAGGCAATACCTGGGATATTTAAAATTTGCGACAGTAGAAAATTATATTTTGAATAATTTACTATAGAAAAGGCAATCCCTGGCGCAATTAAAATTTGCGACAGTAAAAAATTATTTTTTGAAAAATTTACTATAGAAAAGGCAATCCCTGGCGTAATTAAAATTTGCGACAGTAAAAAATTATTTTTTGAATAATTTACTATAGAAAAGGCAATCCCTGGCGCACTTAAAATTTGCGACAGTAAAAAATTATTTTTTGAATAATTTACTATAGAAAAGGCAATCCCTGGCGTATTTAAAATTTGCGACAGTAGAAAATTATTTTTTGAATAATTTACTATAGAAAAGGCAATCCCTGGCGTATTTAAAATTTGCGACAGTAAGAAATTAATTTGTGAGAAATTTACTATAGAAAAGCAATCCCTGGGATATTTAAAATTTGCGACAGTAAAAAATTATTTTTTGAATAATTTACTATAGAAAAGGAAATCCCTGGCGCATTTAAAATTTGCGACAGTAAAAAATTATTTTTTGAATAATTTACTATAGAAAGGGCAATCCCTGGCGCACTTAAAATTTGCGACAGTAAAAAATTATTTTTTGAATAATTTACTATAGAAAAGGCAATCCCTGGGATATTTAAAATTTGCGACAGTAAAAAATTATTTTTTGAATAATTTACTATAGAAAAGGCAATCCCTGGCGTAATTAAATTTTGCGACAGTTGAAATTTATTTTTTGAATAATTTACTATAGAAAAGGCAATCCCTGGCGTAATTAAAATTTGCGACAGTAAAAAATTACTTTTTGAACAATTTACTATAGAAAAGGCAATCCCTGGCGGATTTGAAATTTGCGACAGTAAAAAATTATTTTTTGAATAATTTACTATAGAAAAGGCAATCCCTGGCGTATTTAAAATTTGCGACAGTAAAAAATTATTTTTTGTATAATTTACTATAGAAAAGGCAATCCCTGGCGTATTTAAAATTTGCGACAGTATAAAATTAATTTTTGAAAAATTTACTGTAGAAAAGGCAATCCCTGGCGCAATTAAAATTTGCGACAGTAGAAAATTATTTTTTGAAAAATTTACTGTCGAAAAGGCAATCCCTGGCGCAATTAAAATTTGCGACAGTAGAAAATTATTTTTTGAATAATTTACTGTAGAAAAGGCAATCCCTGGCGCAATTAAAACTTGCTATAGTAAAAAATTATTTTTTGAATAATTTACTATAGAAAAGGCAATCCCTGGCGGATTTGAAATTTGCGACAGTAAAAAATTATTTTTTGAATAATTTACTATAGAAAAGGCAATCCCTGGCGCACTTAAAATTTGCGACAGTATAAAATTATTTTTTGAAAAATTTACTATAGAAAAGGCAATCCCTGGCGTATTTAAAATTTGCGACAGTATAAAATTAATTTTTGAAAAATATACTGTAGAAAAGGCAATCCCTGGCGCAATTAAAATTTGCGACAGTAGAAAATTATATTTTGAAAAATTTACTGTAGAAAAGGCAATCCCTGGCGCAATTAAAATTTGCGACAGTAGAAAATTATTTTTTGAATAATTTACTATAGAAAAGGCAATACCTGGCGTAATTAAAATTTGCGACAGTAGAAAATTATTTTTTGAATAATTTACTTTAGAAAAGGCAATCCCTGGCGTAATTTAAATTTGCGACAATAGAAAATTATTTTTTGAATAATTTACTATAGAAAAGGCAATCCCTGGCGTAATTAAAATTTGCGACAGTAGAAAATTATTTTTTGAATAATTTACTATAGAAAAGGCAATCCCTGGCGTATTTAAAATTTGCGACAGTAAAAAATTAATATTTTGAAAAATTTACTGTAGAAAAGGCAATACCTGGGATATTTAAAATTTGCGACAGTAGAAAATTATATTTTGAATAATTTACTATAGAAAAGGCAATCCCTGGCGCAATTAAAATTTGCGACAGTAAAAAATTATTTTTTGAAAAATTTACTATAGAAAAGGCAATCCCTGGCGTAATTAAAATTTGCGACAGTAAAAAATTATTTTTTGAATAATTTACTATAGAAAAGGCAATCCCTGGCGCACTTAAAATTTGCGACAGTAAAAAATTATTTTTTGAATAATTTACTATAGAAAAGGCAATCCCTGGCGTATTTAAAATTTGCGACAGTAGAAAATTATTTTTTGAATAATTTACTATAGAAAAGGCAATCCCTGGCGTATTTAAAATTTGCGACAGTAAGAAATTAATTTGTGAGAAATTTACTATAGAAAAGCAATCCCTGGGATATTTAAAATTTGCGACAGTAAAAAATTATTTTTTGAATAATTTACTATAGAAAAGGAAATCCCTGGCGCATTTAAAATTTGCGACAGTAAAAAATTATTTTTTGAATAATTTACTATAGAAAGGGCAATCCCTGGCGCACTTAAAATTTGCGACAGTAAAAAATTATTTTTTGAATAATTTACTATAGAAAAGGCAATCCCTGGGATATTTAAAATTTGCGACAGTAAAAAATTATTTTTTGAATAATTTACTATAGAAAAGGCAATCCCTGGCGTAATTAAATTTTGCGACAGTTGAAATTTATTTTTTGAATAATTTACTATAGAAAAGGCAATCCCTGGCGTAATTAAAATTTGCGACAGTAAAAAATTACTTTTTGAACAATTTACTATAGAAAAGGCAATCCCTGGCGGATTTGAAATTTGCGACAGTAAAAAATTATTTTTTGAATAATTTACTATAGAAAAGGCAATCCCTGGCGTATTTAAAATTTGCGACAGTAAAAAATTATTTTTTGTATAATTTACTATAGAAAAGGCAATCCCTGGCGTATTTAAAATTTGCGACAGTATAAAATTAATTTTTGAAAAATTTACTGTAGAAAAGGCAATCCCTGGCGCAATTAAAATTTGCGACAGTAGAAAATTATTTTTTGAAAAATTTACTGTCGAAAAGGCAATCCCTGGCGCAATTAAAATTTGCGACAGTAGAAAATTATTTTTTGAATAATTTACTGTAGAAAAGGCAATCCCTGGCGCAATTAAAACTTGCTATAGTAAAAAATTATTTTTTGAATAATTTACTATAGAAAAGGCAATCCCTGGCGGATTTGAAATTTGCGACAGTAAAAAATTATTTTTTGAATAATTTACTATAGAAAAGGCAATCCCTGGCGCACTTAAAATTTGCGACAGTATAAAATTATTTTTTGAAAAATTTACTATAGAAAAGGCAATCCCTGGCGTATTTAAAATTTGCGACAGTATAAAATTAATTTTTGAAAAATATACTGTAGAAAAGGCAATCCCTGGCGCAATTAAAATTTGCGACAGTAGAAAATTATATTTTGAAAAATTTACTGTAGAAAAGGCAATCCCTGGCGCAATTAAAATTTGCGACAGTAGAAAATTATTTTTTGAATAATTTACTATAGAAAAGGCAATACCTGGCGTAATTAAAATTTGCGACAGTAGAAAATTATTTTTTGAATAATTTACTTTAGAAAAGGCAATCCCTGGCGTAATTTAAATTTGCGACAATAGAAAATTATTTTTTGAATAATTTACTATAGAAAAGGCAATCCCTGGCGTAATTAAAATTTGCGACAGTAGAAAATTATTTTTTGAATAATTTACTATAGAAAAGGCAATCCCTGGCGTATTTAAAATTTGCGACAGTAAAAAATTAATATTTTGAAAAATTTACTGTAGAAAAGGCAATCCCTGGCGCAATTAAAATTTGCGACAGTAAAAAATTATTTTTTGAATAATTTACTATAGAAAAGGCAATCCCTGGCGCACTTAAAATTTGCGACAGCATAAAATTATTTTTTGCAAAATTTACTATAGAAAAGGCAATCCCTGGCGTAATTAAGATTTGCGACAGTATAAAATTATTTTTTGAATAATTTACTATAGAAAAGGCAATCCCTGGCGTAATTAAAATTTGCGACAGTATAAAATTATTTTTTGAATAATTTACTATAGAAAAGGCAATCCCTGGCGTAATTAAAATTTGCGACAGTAGAAAATTATTTTTTGAATAATTTACTATAGAAAAGGCAATCCCTGGGATATTTAAAATTTGCGACAGTAGAAAATTATTTTTTGAATAACTTACTATAGAAAAGGCAATCCCTGGCGTAATTAAAATTTGCGACAGTAGAAAATATTTTTTGAATAATTTACTATAGAAAAGGCAATCCCTGGCGTATTTAAAATTTGCGACAGTAAAAATTAATTTGTGAAAAATTTACTTGGCGAAATTGAAATTTGCGACAGTAAAAAATTATTTTTTGAATAATTTACTATAGAAAAGGCAATCCCTGGCGCAATTAAAATTTGCGACAGTAAAAAATTATTTTTTGAATAATTTACTACAGAAAAGGCAATCCCTGGCGTAATTAAAATTTGCGACAGTATAAAATAATTTTTTGAATAATTTACTATAGAAAAGGCAATACCTGGCGTAATTAAAATTTGCGACAGTATAAAATTATTTTTTGAATAATTTACTATAGAAGAGGCAATCCCTGGCGTAATTAAAATTTGCGACAGTAGAAATTTTTTTTTGAATAATTTACTATAGAAAAGGCAATCCCTGGCGTATTTAAAATTTGCGACAGTAAAAAATTAATTTGTGAAAAATTTACCTGGCGAAATTGAAATTTGCGAGAGTAAAAAATTATTTTTTGAATAATTTACTATAGAAAAGGCAATCCCTGGCGTAATTAAAATTTGCGACAGTTGAAAATTATTTTTTGAATAATTTACTATAGAAAAGGCAATACCTGGCGTAATTAAAATTTGCGACAGTAGAAAATTATTTTTTGAATAACTTACTATAGAAAAGGCAATCCCTGGCGCACTTAAAATTTGCGACAGTAAAAAATTATTTTTTGAATAATTTACTATAGAAAAGGCAATCCCTGGGATATTTAAAATTTGCGACAGTAAAAAATTATTTTTTGAATAATTTACTATAGAAAAGGCAATCCCTGGCGTATTTAAAATTTGCGACAGTAAAAAATTAATTTGTGAAAAATATACCTGGCGAAATTGAAATTTGCGAGAGTAAAAAATTATTTTTTGAATAATTTGCTATAGAAAAGGCAATCCCTGGCGTAATTAAAATTTGCGACAGTTGAAATTTATTTTTTGAATAATTTACTATAGAAAAGGCAATCCCTGGCGTAATTAAAATTTGCGACAGTAAAAAATTATTTTTTGAATAATTTACTATAGAAAAGGCAATCCCTGGCGCAAATAAAATTTGCGACAGTATAAAATTATTTTTTGAATAATTTACTATAGAAAAGGCAATCCCTGGCGTAATTAAAATTTGCGACAGTAGAAAATTATTTTTGGAATAATTTACTATAGAAAAGGCAATCCCTGGCGCACTTAAAATTTGCGACAGTAAAAAATTATTTTTTGAATAATTTACTATAGAAAAGGCAATCCCTGGCGTAATTAAAATTTGCGACAGTAGAAAATTATTTTTTGAATAATTTACTATAGAAAAGGCAATCCCTGGCGTAATTAAAATTTGCGACAGTTGAAAATTATTTTTTGAATAATTTACTATAGAAAAGGCAATCCCTGGCGTAATTAAAATTTGCGACAGTAAAAAATTATTTTTTGAGTAATTTACTATAGAAAAGGCAATCCCTGGCGCAATTAAAATTTGCGACAGTAAAAAATTATTTTTTGAATAATTTACTATAGAAAAGGCAATCCTTGGGATATTTAAAATTTGCGACAGTAAAAAATTATTTTTTTAATAATTTACTATAGAAAAGGCAATCCCTGGCGCACTTAAAATTTGCGACAGTATAAAATTATTTTTTGAATAATTTACTATAGAAAAGGCAATCCCTGGCGTAATTAAAATTTGCGACAGTTGAAAATTATTTTTTGAATAATTTACTATAGAAAAGGCAATCCCTGGCGCACTTAAAATTTGCGACAGTAAAAAATTATTTTTTGAATAATTTACTATAGAAAAGGCAATCCCTGGCGCACATAAAATTTGCGACAGTAAAAAATTATTTTTTGAATAATTTACTATAGAAAAGGCAATCCCTGGCGTATTTAAAATTTGCGACAGTAAAAAATTATTTTTTGAATAATTTACTATAGAAAAGGCAATCCCTGGCGCACTTAAAATTTGCGACAGTAAAAAATTCTTTTTTGAATAATTTACTATAGAAAAGGCAATCCCTGGCGCACTTAAAATTTGCGACAGTAAAAAATTATTTTTTGAATAATTTACTATAGAAAGGCAATCCCTGGCGTAATTAAAATTTGCGACAGTAGAAAATTATTTTTTGAATAATTTACTATAGAAAAGGCAATCCTTGGCGTATTTAAAATTTGCGACTGTAAAAAATTAATATTTTGAAAAATTTACTGTAGAAAAGGCAATCCCTGGCGCAATTAAAATTTGCGACAGTAAAAAATTATTTTTTGAATAATTTACTATAGAAAAGGCAATCACTGGCGCACTTAAAATTTGCGACAGTATAAAATTATTTTTGCAAAATTTACTATAGAAAAGGCAATCCCTGGCGTAATTAAAATTTGCGACAGTAGAAAATTATTTTTTGAATAATTTACTATAGAAAAGGCAATACCTGGCGCAATTAAAATTTGCGACAGTAAAAAATTATTTTTTGAAAAATTTACTATAGAAAACGCAATCCCTGGCGTAATTAAAATTTGCGACAGTAAAAAAAAATTTTTTGAATAATTTACTATAGAAAAGGCAATCCCTGACGCACTTAATATTTGCGACAGTAAAAAATTATTTTTTGAATAATTTACTATAGAAAAGGCAATCCCTGGCGTATTTAAAATTTGCGACAGTAGAAAATTATTTTTTGAATAATTTACTATAGAAAAGGCAATCCCTGGCGTAATTAAAATTTGCGACAGTAGAAAACTATTTTTTGAATAATTTACTATAGAAAAGGCAATCCCTGGCGTAATTAAAATTTGCGACAGTAGAAAATTATTTTTAGAATAATTTACTTTAGAAAAGGCAATCCCTGGCGTAATTAAAATTTGCGACAGTAGAAAATTATTTTTTGAATAATTTACTATAGAAAAGGCAATCCCTGGCGTAATTAAAATTTGCGACAGTTGAAAATAATTTTTTGAATAATTTACTATAGAAAAGGCAATCCCTGGCGTAATTAAAATTTGCGACAGTATAAAATTATTTTTTGAATAATTTACTATAGAAAAGGCAATCCCTGGCGTAATTAAAATTTGCGACAGTAGAAAATTATTTTTTGAATAATTTACTAAAGAAAAGGCAATCCCTGGCGTAATTAAAATTTGCGACAGTAAAAAATTATGTTTTGAAAAATTTACTATAGAAAAGGCAATCCCTGGCGTAATTAAAATTTGCGACAGTTGAAAATTATTTTTTGAATAATTTACTATAGAAAAGGCAATCCCTGGCGTAATTAAAATTTGCGACAGTAGAAAATTATTTTTTGAATAATTTACTATAGAAAAGGCAATCCCTGGCGCATTTAAAATTTGCGAGAGTAAAAAATTATTTTTTGCAAAATTTACTATAGAAAAGGCAATCCCTGGCGTATTTAAAATTTGGGACAGTATAAAATTAATTTTTGAAAAATTTACTGTAGAAAAGGCAATCCCTGGCGTAATTAAAATTTGCGACAGTAAAAAATTATTTTTTGAATAATTTACTATAGAAAAGGCAATCCCTGGCGCAATTAAAATTTGCGACAGTATAAAATTATTTTTTGAATAATTTACTATAGAAAAGGCAATCCCTGGCGTAATTAAAATTTGCGACAGTAGAAAATTATTTTTTGAATAATTTACTATAGAAAAGGCAATCCCTTGCGCACTTAAAATTTGCGACAGTAAAAAATTATTTTTTGAATAATTTACTATAGAAAAGGCAATCCCTGGCGTAATTAAAATTTGCGACAGTAGAAAATTATTTTTTGAATAATTTACTATAGAAAAGGCAATCCCTGGCGTAATTAAAATTTGCGACAGTTGAAAATTATTTTTTGAATAATTTACTATAGAAAAGGCAATCCCTGGTGTAATTAAAATTTGCGACAGTAGAAAATTATTTTTTGAATAATTTACTATAGAAAAGGCAATCCCTGGCGCAATTAAAATTTGCGACTGTAAAAAATTATTTTTTGAATAATTTACTATAGAAAAGGCAATCCCTGGCTTATTTAAAATTTGCGACAGTAAAAAATTAATTTGTGAAAAATTTACCTGGCGTAATTAAAATTTGCGACTGTAAAAAATTATTTTTTGAATAATTTACTATAGAAAAGGCAATCCCTGGCGCAATTAAAATTTGCGACAGTAGAAAATTATTTTTTGAAAAATTTACTGTAGAAAAGGCAATCCCTGGCGCAATTAAAATTTGCGACAGTAAAAAATTATTTTTTGAATAATTTACTATAGAAAAGGCAATCCCTGGCGTATTTAAAATTTGCGACAGTAAAAAATTATTTTTTGAGAAATTTACTATAGAAAAGGCAATCCCTGGCGTAATTAAAATTTGCGACAGTAAAAATTATTTTTTGAATAATTTACTATAGAAAAGGCAATCCCTGGCGCAATTAAAATTTGCGACAGTATAAAATTATTTTTTGAATAATTTACTATAGAAAAGGCAATCCCTGGCGTAGTTAAAATTTGCGATAGTAGAAAATTATTTTTTGAATAATTTACTATAGAAAAGGCAATCCCTGGCGTAATTAAAATTTACGACAGTAAAAAATTATTTTTTGAATAATTTACTATAGAAAAGGCAATCCCTGGCGCACTTAAAATTTGCGACAGTAAAAAAATATTTTTTGAAAAATTTACTATAGAAAAGGCAATCCCTGGCGTATTTAAAATTTGCGACAGTATAAAATTAATTTTTTAAAAATTTACTGTAGAAAAGGCAATCCCTGGCGTAATTAAAATTTGCGACAGCAGAAAATTATTTTTTGAATAATTTACTATAGAAAGGCAATCCCTGGCGTAATTAAAATTTGCGACAGTAAAAAATTATTTTTTGAATAATTTACTATAGAAAAGGCAATCCCTGGCGTAATTAAAATTTGCGACAGTAGAAAATTATTTTTTGAATAATTTACTATAGAAAAGGCAATCCCTGGCTTATTTAAAATTTGCGACAGTAAAAAATTAATTTGTGAAAAATTTACCTGGCGAAATTGAAATTTGCGAGAGTAAAAAATTATTTTTTGAATAATTTACTATAGAAAAGGCAATCCCTGGCGTAATTAAAATTTGCGACAGTAAAAATTATTTTTTGAATAATTTACTATAGAAAAGGCAATCCCTGGCGCACTTAAAATTTGCGACAGTATAAAAGTATTTTTTGAATAATTTACTATAGAAAAGGCAATCCCTGGCGTAATTAAAATTTGCGACAGTAGAAAATTATTTTTTGAATAATTTACTATAGAAAAGGCAATCCCTGGCGTATTTAAAATTTGTGACAGTAAAAAATTAATTTGTGAAAAATTTAACTGGCGAAATTGAAACTTGCGAGAGTAAAAAATTATTTTTTGAATAATTTACTATAGAAAAGGCAATCCCTGGCGTAATTAAAATTTGCGACAGTAAAAAATTATTTTTTGAATAATTTACTATAGAAAAGGCAATCCCTGGCGCACTTAAAATTTGCGACAGTAGAAAATTATTTTTTGAATAATTTACTATAGAAATGGCAATCCCTGGCGTATTTAAAATTTGCGACAGTAGAAAATTATTTTTTGAATAATTTACTATAGAAAAGGCAATCCCTGGCGCACTTAAAATTTGCGACAGTAGAAAATTATTTTTTGAATATTTTACTATAGAAAAGGCAATCCCTGGCGTATTTAAAATTTGCGACAGTAGAAAATTATTTTTTGAATAATTTACTATAGAAAAGGCAATCCCTGGCGTATTTAAAATTTTCGACAGTAAGAAATTAATTTGTGAGAAATTTACTATAGAAAAGGCAATCCCTGGGATATTTAAAATTTGCGACAGTAAAAAATTATTTTTTGAAAAATTTACTATAGAAAAGGCAATCCCTGGCGTAATTAAAATTTGCGACAGTAAAAAATTAAATTTTGCAAAATTTACTGTAGAAAAGGCAATCCCTGGCGCAATTAAAACTTGCGATAGTAAAAAATTATTTTTTGAATAATTTACTATAGAAAAGGCAATCCCTGGCGGATTTGAAATTTGCGACAGTAAAAAATTATTTTTTGAATAATTTACTATAGAAAAGGTAATCCCTGGCGTATTTAAAATTTGCGACAGTAAAAAATTATTTTTTGAATAATTTACTATAGAAAAGGCAATCCCTGGCGTATTTAAAATTTGCGACAGTAAAAAATTAATTTGTGAAAAATATACCTGGCGAAATTGAAATTTGCGAGAGTAAAAAATTATTTTTTGAATAATTTACTATAGAAAAGGCAATCCCTGGCGTAATTAAAATTTGCGACAGTTGAAATTTATTTTTTGAATAATTTACTATAGAAAAGGCAATCCCTGGCGTAATTAAAATTTGCGACAGTAAAAAATTATTTTTTGAACAATTTACTATAGAAAAGGCAATCCCTGGCGGATTTGAAATTTGCGACAGTAAAAAATTATTTTTTGAATAATTTACTATAGAAAAGGCAATCCCTGGCGTATTTAAAATTTGCGACAGTAAAAAATTATTTTTTGAATAATTTACTATAGAAAAGGCAATCCCTGGCGTATTTAAAATTTGCGACAGTATAAAATTAATTTTTGAAAAATTTACTGTAGAAAAGGCAATCCCTGGCGCAATTAAAATTTGCGACAGTAGAAAATTATTTTTTGAAAAATTTACTGTCGAAAAGACAATCCCTGGCGCAATTAAAATTTGCGACAGTAGAAAATTATTTTTTGAATAATTTACTGTAGAAAAGGCAATCCCTGGCGCAATTAAAATTTGCGACAGTAAAAAATTATTTTTTGAATAATTTACTATAGAAAAGGCAATCCCTGGCGTAATTAAAATTTGCGACAGTAGAAAATTATTTTTTGAATAATTTACTATAGAAAAGGCAATCCCTGGCGCACTTAAAATTTGCGACAGTAAAAATTATTTTTTGAATAATTTACTATAGAAAAGGCAATACCTGGGATATTTAAAATTTGCGACAGTAGAAAATTATATTTTGAATAATTTACTATAGAAAAGGCAATCCCTGGCGCAATTAAAATTTGCGACAGTAAAAAATTATTTTTTGAAAAATTTACTATAGAAAAGGCAATCCCTGGCGTAATTAAAATTTGCGACAGTAAAAAATTATTTTTTGAATAATTTACTATAGAAAAGGCAATCCCTGGCGCACTTAAAATTTGCGACAGTAAAAAATTATTTTTTGAATAATTTACTATAGAAAAGGCAATCCCTGGCGTATTTAAAATTTGCGACAGTAGAAAATTATTTTTTGAATAATTTACTATAGAAAAGGCAATCCCTGGCGTATTTAAAATTTGCGACAGTAAGAAATTAATTTGTGAGAAATTTACTATAGAAAATCAATCCCTGGGATATTTAAAATTTGCGACAGTAAAAAATTATTTTTTGAATAATTTACTATAGAAAAGGAAATCCCTGGCGCATTTAAAATTTGCGACAGTAAAAAATTATTTTTTGAATAATTTACTATAGAAAGGGCAATCCCTGGCGCACTTAAAATTTGCGACAGTAAAAAATTATTTTTTGAATAATTTACTATAGAAAAGGCAATCCCTGGGATATTTAAAATTTGCGACAGTAAAAAATTATTTTTTGAATAATTTACTATAGAAAAGGCAATCCCTGGCGTAATTAAATTTTGCGACAGTTGAAATTTATTTTTTGAATAATTTACTATAGAAAAGGCAATCCCTGGCGTAATTAAAATTTGCGACAGTAAAAAATTACTTTTTGAACAATTTACTATAGAAAAGGCAATCCCTGGCGGATTTGAAATTTGCGACAGTAAAAAATTATTTTTTGAATAATTTACTATAGAAAAGGCAATCCCTGGCGTATTTAAAATTTGCGACAGTAAAAAATTATTTTTTGTATAATTTACTATAGAAAAGGCAATCCCTGGCGTATTTAAAATTTGCGACAGTATAAAATTAATTTTTGAAAAATTTACTGTAGAAAAGGCAATCCCTGGCGCAATTAAAATTTGCGACAGTAGAAAATTATTTTTTGAAAAATTTACTGTCGAAAAGGCAATCCCTGGCGCAATTAAAATTTGCGACAGTAGAAAATTATTTTTTGAATAATTTACTGTAGAAAAGGCAATCCCTGGCGCAATTAAAACTTGCTATAGTAAAAAATTATTTTTTGAATAATTTACTATAGAAAAGGCAATCCCTGGCGGATTTGAAATTTGCGACAGTAAAAAATTATTTTTTGAATAATTTACTATAGAAAAGGCAATCCCTGGCGCACTTAAAATTTGCGACAGTATAAAATTATTTTTTGAAAAATTTACTATAGAAAAGGCAATCCCTGGCGTATTTAAAATTTGCGACAGTATAAAATTAATTTTTGAAAAATATACTGTAGAAAAGGCAATCCCTGGCGCAATTAAAATTTGCGACAGTAGAAAATTATATTTTGAAAAATTTACTGTAGAAAAGGCAATCCCTGGCGCAATTAAAATTTGCGACAGTAGAAAATTATTTTTTGAATAATTTACTATAGAAAAGGCAATCCCTGGCGTAATTAAAATTTGCGACAGTAGAAAATTATTTTTTGAATAATTTACTTTAGAAAAGGCAATCCCTGGCGTAATTTAAATTTGCGACAATAGAAAATTATTTTTTGAATAATTTACTATAGAAAAGGCAATCCCTGGCGTAATTAAAATTTGCGACAGTAGAAAATTATTTTTTGAATAATTTACTATAGAAAAGGCAATCCCTGGCGTATTTAAAATTTGCGACAGTAAAAAATTAATATTTTGAAAAATTTACTGTAGAAAAGGCAATCCCTGGCGCAATTAAAATTTGCGACAGTAAAAAATTATTTTTTGAATAATTTACTATAGAAAAGGCAATCCCTGGCGCACTTAAAATTTGCGACAGCATAAAATTATTTTTTGCAAAATTTACTATAGAAAAGGCAATCCCTGGCGTAATTAAGATTTGCGACAGTATAAAATTATTTTTTGAATAATTTACTATAGAAAAGGCAATCCCTGGCGTAATTAAAATTTGCGACAGTATAAAATTATTTTTTGAATAATTTACTATAGAAAAGGCAATCCCTGGCGTAATTAAAATTTGCGACAGTAGAAAATTATTTTTTGAATAATTTACTATAGAAAAGGCAATCCCTGGGATATTTAAAATTTGCGACAGTAGAAAATTTATTTTTTGAATAACTTACTATAGAAAAGGCAATCCCTGGCGTAATTAAAATTTGCGACAGTAGAAAATATTTTTTGAATAATTTACTATAGAAAAGGCAATCCCTGGCGTATTTAAAATGTGCGACAGTAAAAATTAATTTGTGAAAAATTTACTTGGCGAAATTGAAATTTGCGACAGTAAAAAATTATTTTTTGAATAATTTACTATAGAAAAGGCAATCCCTGGCGCAATTAAAATTTGCGACAGTAAAAAATTATTTTTTGAATAATTTACTACAGAAAAGGCAATCCCTGGCGTAATTAAAATTTGCGACAGTATAAAATAATTTTTTGAATAATTTACTATAGAAAAGGCAATACCTGGCGTAATTAAAATTTGCGACAGTATAAAATTATTTTTTGAATAATTTACTATAGAAGAGGCAATCCCTGGCGTAATTAAAATTTGCGACAGTAGAAATTTTTTTTTGAATAATTTACTATAGAAAAGGCAATCCCTGGCGTATTTAAAATTTGCGACAGTAAAAAATTAATTTGTGAAAAATTTACCTGGCGAAATTGAAATTTGCGAGAGTAAAAAATTATTTTTTGAATAATTTACTATAGAAAAGGCAATCCCTGGCGTAATTAAAATTTGCGACAGTTGAAAATTATTTTTTGAATAATTTACTATAGAAAAGGCAATACCTGGCGTAATTAAAATTTGCGACAGTAGAAAATTATTTTTTGAATAATTTACTATAGAAAAGGCAATCCCTGGCGCACTTAAAATTTGCGACAGTAAAAAATTATTTTTTGAATAATTTACTATAGAAAAGGCAATCCCTGGGATATTTAAAATTTGCGACAGTAAAAAATTATTTTTTGAATAATTTACTATAGAAAAGGCAATCCCTGGCGTATTTAAAATTTGCGACAGTAAAAAAATTAATTTGTGAAAAATATACCTGGCGAAATTGAAATTTGCGAGAGTAAAAAATTATTTTTTGAATAATTTGCTATAGAAAAGGCAATCCCTGGCGTAATTAAAATTTGCGACAGTTGAAATTTATTTTTTGAATAATTTACTATAGAAAAGGCAATCCCTGGCCTAATTAAAATTTGCGACAGTAAAAAATTATTTTTTGAACAATTTACTATAGAAAAGGCAATCCCTGGCGGATTTGAAATTTGCGACAGTAAAAAATTATTTTTTGAATAATTTACTATAGAAAAGGCAATCCCTGGCGTATTTAAAATTTGCGACAGTAAAAAATTATTTTTTGAATAATTTACTATAGAAAAGGCAATCCCTGGCGTATTTAAAATTTGCGACAGTATAAAATTAATTTTTGAAAAATTTACTGTAGAAAAGGCAATCCCTGGCGCAATTAAAATTTGCGACAGTAGAAAATTATTTTTTGAAAAATTTACTGTCGAAAAGGCAATCCCTGGCGCAATTAAAATTTGCGACAGTAGAAAATTATTTTTTGAATAATTAACTGTAGAAAAGGCAATCCCTGGCGCAATTAAAATTTGCGACAGTAAAAAATAATTTTTTGAATAATTTACTATAGAAAAGGCAATCCCTGGCGTAATTAAAATTTGCGACAGTAGAAAATTATTTTTTGAGTAATTTACTATAGAAAACGCAATCCCTGGCGCACTTAAAATTTGCGACAGTAAAAATTATTTTTTGAATAATTTACTATAGAAAAGGCAATACCTGGGATATTTAAAATTTGCGACAGTAGAAAATTATTTTTTGAATAATTTACTATAGAAAAGGCAATCCCTGGCGCAATTAAAATTTGCGACAGTAAAAAATTATTTTTTGAAAAATTTACTATAGAAAAGGCAATCCCTGGCGTAATTAAAATTTGCGACAGTAAAAAATTATTTTTTGAATAATTTACTATAGAAAAGGCAATCCCTGGCGCACTTAAAATTTGGGACAGTAAAAAATTATTTTTTGAATAATTTACTATAGAAAAGGCAATCCCTGGCGTATTTAAAATTTGCGACAGTAGAAAATTATTTTTTGAATAATTTACTATAGAAAAGGCAATCCCTGGCGTATTTAAAATTTGCGACAGTAAGAAATTAATTTGTGAGAAATTTACTATAGAAAAGCAATCCCTGGGATATTTAAAATTTGCGACAGTAAAAAATTATTTTTTGAATAATTTACTATAGAAAAGGAAATCCCTGGCGCAATTAAAATTTGCGACAGTAAAAATTCATTTTTTGAAAAATTTATTATAGAAAAGGCAATCCCTGGCGGATTTGAAATTTGCGACAGTAAAAAATTATTTTTTGAATAATTTACTATAGAAAAGGCAATCCCTGGCGTAATTAAAATTTGCGACGGTAGAAAATTATTTTTTGAATAATTTACTATAGAAAAGGCAATCCCTGGCGTATTTAATATTTGCGACAGTAAAAAATTAATTTGTGAAAAATTTACCTGGCGAAATTGAAATTTGCGAGAGTAAAAAATTATTTTTTGAATAATTTATTATAGAAAAGGCAATCCCTGGCGTAATTAAAATTTGCGACAGTAAAAAATTATTTTTTGAATAATTTACTATAGAAAAGGCAATCCCTGGCGGATTTGAAATTTGCGACAATAAAAAATTATTTTTTGAATAATTTACTATAGAAAAGGCAATCCCTGGCGTAATTAAAATTTGCGACAGTAGAAAATTATTTTTTGAATAATTTACTATAGAAAAGGCAATCCCTGGCGTATTTAAAATTTGCGAGAGTATAAAATTATTTTTTGAATAATTTACTATAGAAAAGGCAATCCCTGGCGTAATTAAAATTTGCGACAGTATAAAATTATTTTTTGAATAATTTACTATAGAAAAGGCAATCCCTGGCGTATTTAAAATTTGCGACAGTAAAAAATTAATTTGTGAAAAATTTACCTGGCGAAATTGAAATTTGCGAGAGTAAAAAATTATTTTTTGAATAATTTACTATAGAAAAGGCAATCCCTGGCGTAATTAAAATTTGCGACAGTATAAAATCATTTTTTGAATGATTTACTATAGAAAAGGCAATACCTGGCGTAATTAAAATTTGCGACAGTAGAAAATTATTTTTTGAATAATTTACTATAGAAAAGGCAATCCCCGGCGCACTTAAAATTTGCGACAGTAAAAAATTATTTTTTGAATAATTTACTATAGAAAAGGCAATCCCTGGCGTATTTAAAATATGCCACAGTAGAAAATTATTTTTTGAATAATTTACTATAGAAAAGGCAATCCCTGGCGTATTTAAAATTTGCGACAGTAAGAAATTAATTTGTGAGAAATTTACTATAGAAAAGGCAATCCCTGGGATATTTAAAATTTTCGACCGTAAAAAATTATTTTTTGAAAAATTTACTATAGAAAAGGCAATCCCTGGCGTAATTAAAATTTGCGACAGTAAAAAATTATTTTTTGAATAATTTACTATAGAAAAGGCAATCCCGGCGCACTTAAAATTTGCGACAGTAAAAAATTATTTTTTGAATAATTTACTATAGAAAAGGCAATCCCTGGCGTATTTAAAATATGCCACAGTAGAAAATTATTTTTTGAATAATTTACTATAGAAAAGGCAATCCCTGGCGTATTTAAAATTTGCGACAGTAAGAAATTAATTTGTGAGAAATTTACTATAGAAAAGGCAATCCCTGGCGCAATTAAAATTTGCGACAGTAAAAAATTATTTTTTGAATAATTTACTATAGAAAAGGCAATCCCTGGCGTAATTAAAATTTGCGACAGTATAAAATTATTTTTTGAATAATTTACTATAGAAAAGGCAATACCTGGCGTAATTAAAATTTGCGAGAGTATAAAATTATTTTTTGAATAATTTACTATAGAAAAGGCAATCCCTGGCGTAATTAAAATTTGCGACAGTATAAAATTATTTTTTGAATAATTTACTATAGAAAAGGCAATCCCTGGCGTATTTAAAATTTGCGACAGTAAAAAATTAATTTGTGAAAAATTTACCTGGCGAAATTGAAATTTGCGAGAGTAAAAAATTATTTTTTGAATAATTTACTATAGAAAAGGCAATCCCTGGCGTAATTAAAATTTGCGACAGTATAAAATCATTTTTTGAATGATTTACTATAGAAAAGGCAATACCTGGCGTAATTAAAATTTGCGACAGTAGAAAATTATTTTTTGAATAATTTACTATAGAAAAGGCAATCCCCGGCGCACTTAAAATTTGCGACAGTAAAAAATTATTTTTTGAATAATTTACTATAGAAAAGGCAATCCCTGGCGTATTTAAAATATGCCACAGTAGAAAATTATTTTTTGAATAATTTACTATAGAAAAGGCAATCCCTGGCGTATTTAAAATTTGCGACAGTAAGAAATTAATTTGTGAGAAATTTACTATAGAAAAGGCAATCCCTGGGATATTTAAAATTTTCGACAGTAAAAAATTATTTTTTGAAAAATTTACTATAGAAAAGGCAATCCCTGGCGTAATTAAAATTTGCGACAGTAAAAAATTAGTTTTTGAATAATTTACTATAGAAAAGGCAATCCCTGGCGTATTTAAAATTTTCGAGAGTTAAAAATTATTTTTTGAATAATTTACTATAGAAAAGGCAATCCCTGGCGTAATTAAAATTTGCGACAGTATAAAATTATTTTTTGAATAATTTACTATAGAAAAGGCAATCCCTGGCGCACTTAAAATTTGCGAAAGTAAAAAATTATTTTTTGAATAATTTACTATAGAAAAGGCAATCCCTGGCGTAATTAAAATTTGCGACAGTAGAAAATTATTTTTTGAATAATTTACTATAGAAAAGGCAATCCCTGGCGCACTTAAAATTTGCGACAGTAAAAAATTATTTTTTGAATAATTTACTATAGAAAAGGCAATCCCTGGGATATTTAAAATTTGCGACAGTATAAAATTAATTTTTGAAAAATTTACTGTAGAAAAGGCAATCCCTGGCGCAATTAAAATTTGCGACAGTAGAAAATTATTTTTTGAATAATTTACTATAGAAAAGGCAATCCCTGGCGTAATTAAAATTTGCGACAGTAAAAAATTATTTTTTTAATAATTTACTATAGAAAAGGCAATCCCTGGCATATTTAAAATTTGCGACATTAAGAAATTAATTTGTGAGAAATTTACTATAGAAAAGGCAATCCCTAGGATATTTAAAATTTGCGACAGTAAAAAATTATTTTTTGAAAAATTTACTATAGAAAAGGCAATCCCTGGCGTAATTAAAACTTGCGATAGTAAAAAATTATTTTTTGAAAAATTTACTATAGAAAAGGCAATCCCTGGCGCAATTAAAATTTGCGACAGTAGAAAATTATTTTTTGATTAATTTACTATAGAAAAGGAAATCCCTGGCGCACTTAAAATTTGCGACAGTAAAAAATTATTTTGTGAGAAATTTACTATAGAAAAGGCAATCCCTGGGATATTTAAAATTTGCGACAGTAGAAAATTATTTTTTGAATAATTTACTATAGAAAAGGCAATCCCTGGCGTAATTAAAATTTGCGACGGTATAAAATTATTTTTTGAATAATTTACTATAGGATAGGCAATCCCTGGCGCACTTAAAATTTGCGACAGTAAAAAATTATTTTTTGAATAATTTACTATAGAAAAGGCAATCCCTGGCGTAATTAAAATTTGCGACAGTTGAAAATTATTATTTGAATAATTTACTATAGAAAAGGCAATCCCTGGCGCAATTAAAATTTGCGACAGTAAAAAATTATTTTTTGAATAATTTACTATAGAAAAGGCAATCCCTGGCGTATTTAAAATTTGCGACAGTAGAAAATTATTTTTTGAATAATTTACTATAGAAAAGGCAATCCCTGGCGCAATTAAAATTTGCGACAGTAAAAAATTATTTCTTGAATAATTTACTATAGAAAAGGCAATCCCTGGCGTAATTAAAATTTGCGACAGTATAAAATTATTTTTTGAATAATTTACTATAGAAAAGGCAATCCCTGGCGCACTTAAAATTTGCGACAGTAAAATATTATTTTTTGAATAATTTACTATAGAAAAGGCAATCCCTGGCGTATTTAAAATTTGCGAAAGTAGAAAATTATTTTTTGAATAATTTACTATAGAAAAGGCAATCCCTGGCGTATTTAAAATTTGCGACAGTAAAAAATTAATATTTTGAAAAATTTACTGTAGAAAAGGCAATCCCTGGCGCAATTAAAATTTGCGACAGTAAAAATTTTTTTTTTGAATAATTTACTATAGAAAAGGCAATCCCTGGCGCACTTAAAATTTGCGACAGTATAAAATTATTTTTTGCAAAATTTACTATAGAAAAGGCAATCCCTGGCGTAATTAAAATTTGCGAGAGTATAAAATTATTTTTTGAATAATTTACTATAGAAAAGGCAATCCCTGGCGTAATTAAAATTTGCGACAGTATAAAATTATTTTTTGAATAATTTACTATAGAAAAGGCAATCCCTGGCGTAATTAAAATTTGCGACAGTAGAAAATTATTTTTTGAATAATTTACTATAGAAAAGGCAATCCCTGGGATATTTAAAATTTGCGACAGTAGAAAATTATTTTTTAAATAATTTACTATAGAAAAGGCAATCCCTGGCGTATTTAAAATTTACGACAGTAAAAAATTAATATTTTGAAAATTTACTGTAGAAAAGGCAATCCCTGGCGCAATTAAAATTTGCGACAGTAAAAAATTATTTTTTGAATAATTTACTATAGAAAAGGCAATCCCTGGCGCACTTAAAATTTGCGACAGTATAAAATTATTTTTTGCAAAATTTACTATAGAAAAGGCAATCCCTGGCGTAATTAAAATTTGCGACAGTATAAAATTATTTTTTGAATAATTTACTATAGAAAAGGCAATCCCTGGCGTAATTAAAATTTGCGACAGTATAAAATTATTTTTTGAATAATTTACTATAGAAAAGGCAATCCCTGGCGCATTTAAAATTTGCGACGGTAAAAAATTATTTTTTGAATAATTTACTATAGAAAAGGCAATCCCTGGCGTAATTAAAATTTGCGACAGTAGAAAATTATTTTTTGAATAATTTACTATAGAAAAGGCAATCCCTGGCGTAATTAAAATTTGCGACAGTATAAAATTATTTTATGAATAATTTACTATAGAAAAGTCAATCCCTGGCGAAATTAAAATTTGCGACAGTAGAAAATTATTTTTTGAATAATTTACTATAGAAAAGGCAATCCCTGGGATATTTAAAATTTGCGACAGTAGAAAATTATTTTTTGAATAATTTACTATAGAAAAGGCAATCCCTGGCTTAATTAAAATTTGCGACAGTAAAAAATTAATATTTTGAAAAATTTACTGTAGAAAAGTCAATCCCTGGCGCAATTAAAATTTGCGACAGTAAAAATTATTTTTTGAATAATTTACTATAGAAAAGGCAATCCCTGGCGCACTTAAAATTTGCGACAGTATAAAATTATTTTTTGCAAAATTTACTATAGAAAAGGCAATCCCTGGCGTAATTAAAATTTGCGACAGTATAGAATTATTTTTTGAATAATTTACTATAGAAAAGGCAATCCCTGGCGTAATTAAAATTTGCGACAGTATAAAAGTATTTTTTGAATAATTTACTATAGAAAAGGCAATCCCTGGCGTAATTAAAATTTGCGACAGTAGAAAATTATTTTTTGAATAATTTACTATAGAAAAGGCAATCCCTGGCGTACTTAAAATTTGCGACAGTAAAAAATTATTTTTTGAATAATTTACTATAGAAAAGGCAATCCCTGGGATATTTAAAATTTGCGACAGTATAAAATTAATTTTTAAAAATTTACTGTAGAAAAGGCAATCCCTGGCGCAATTAAAATTTGCGACAGTAAAAAATTATTTTTTGAATAATTTACTATAGAAAAGGCAATCCCTGGCGCACTAAAATTTGCGACAGTATAAAATTATTTTTTGCAAAATTTACTATAGAAAAGGCAATCCCTGGCGTAATTAAAATTTGCGACAGTATAAAATTATTTTTTGAATAATTTACTATAGAAAAGGCAATCCCTGGCGTAATTAAAATTTGCGACAGTATAAAATTATTTTTTGAATAATTTACTGTAGAAAAGGCAATCCCTGGCGCACTTAAAATTTGCGACAGTAAAAAATTATTTTTTGAATAATTTACTATAGAAAAGGCAATCCCTGGCGTAATTAAAATTTGCGACAGTAGAAAATTATTTTTTGAATAATTTACTATAGAAAAGGCAATCCCTGGCGCACTTAAAATTTGCGACAGTAAAAAATTATTTTTTGAATAATTTACTATAGAAGAGGCAATCCCTGGGATATTCAAAATTTGCGACAGTATAAAATTATTTTTTGCAAAATTTACTATAGAAAAGGCAATCCCTGGCGTAATTAAAATTTGCGACAGTAGAAAATTATTTTTTGAATAATTTACTATAGAAAAGGCAATCCTTGGCGTAATTAAAATTTGCGACAGTATAAAATTATTTTTTGAATAATTTACTATAGAAAAGGCAATCCCTGGCGTAATTAAAATATGCGACAGTATAAAATTATTTTTTGAATAATTTACTATAGGAAAGGCAATCGCTGGCGTAATTAAAATTTGCGACAGTAGAAAATTATTTTTTGAATAATTTACTATAGAAAAGGCAATCCCTGGCGTATTTAAAATTTGCGACAGTAAAAAATTAATTTGTGAAAAATTTACCTGGCGAAATTGAAATTTGCGAGAGTAAAAAATTATTTTTTGAATAATTTACTATAGCAAAGGCAATCCCTGGCGTAATTAAAATTTGCGACAGTAAAAAATTATTTTTTGAATAATTTACTATAGAAAAGGCAATCCCTGGCGCACTTAAAATTTGCGTCAGTAAAAAATTATTTTTTGAATAATTTACTATAGAAAAGGCAATCCCTGGCGTATTTAAAATTTGCGACAGTAGAAAAGTATTTTTTGAATAATTTACTATAGAAAAGGCAATCCCTGGCGTAATTAAAATTTGCGACAGTAGAAAATTATTTTTTGAATAATTTACTATAGAAAAGGCAATCCCTGGCGCACTTAAAATTTGCGACAGTAAAAAATTATTTTTTGAATAATTTACTATAGAAAAGGCAATCCCTGGGATATTTAAAATTTGCGACAGTATAAAAGTATTTTTTGAATAATTTACTATAGAAAAGGCAATCCCTGGCGTAATTAAAATTTGCGACAGTAGAAAATTATTTTTGAATAATTTACTATAGAAAAGGCAATCCCTGGCGTACTTAAAATTTGCGACAGTAAAAAATTATTTTTTGAATAATTTACTATAGAAAAGGCAATCCCTGGGATATTTAAAATTTGCGACAGTATAAAATTAATTTTTAAAAATTTACTGTAGAAAAGGCAATCCCTGGCGCAATTAAAATTTGCGACAGTAAAAAATTATTTTTTGAATAATTTACTATAGAAAAGGCAATCCCTGGCGCACTTAAAATTTGCGACAGTATAAAATTATTTTTTGCAAAATTTACTATAGAAAAGGCAATCCCTGGCGTAATTAAAATTTGCGACAGTATAAAATTATTTTTTGAATAATTTACTATAGAAAAGGCAATCCCTGGCGTAATTAAAATTTGCGACAGTATAAAATTATTTTTTGAATAATTTACTGTAGAAAAGGCAATCCCTGGCGCACTTAAAATTTGCGACAGTAAAAAATTATTTTTTGAATAATTTACTATAGAAAAGGCAATCCCTGGCGTAATTAAAATTTGCGACAGTAGAAAATTATTTTTTGAATAATTTACTATAGAAAAGGCAATCCCTGGCGCACTTAAAATTTGCGACAGTAAAAAATTATTTTTTGAATAATTTACTATAGAAGAGGCAATCCCTGGGATATTCAAAATTTGCGACAGTATAAAATTATTTTTTGCAAAATTTACTATAGAAAAGGCAATCCCTGGCGTAATTAAAATTTGCGACAGTAGAAAATTATTTTTTGAATAATTTACTATAGAAAAGGCAATCCTTGGCGTAATTAAAATTTGCGACAGTATAAAATTATTTTTTGAATAATTTACTATAGAAAAGGCAATCCCTGGCGTAATTAAAATATGCGACAGTATAAAATTATTTTTTGAATAATTTACTATAGGAAAGGCAATCGCTGGCGTAATTAAAATTTGCGACAGTAGAAAATTATTTTTTGAATAATTTACTATAGAAAAGGCAATCCCTGGCGTATTTAAAATTTGCGACAGTAAAAAATTAATTTGTGAAAAATTTACCTGGCGAAATTGAAATTTGCGAGAGTAAAAAATTATTTTTTGAATAATTTACTATAGCAAAGGCAATCCCTGGCGTAATTAAAATTTGCGACAGTAAAAAATTATTTTTTGAATAATTTACTATAGAAAAGGCAATCCCTGGCGCACTTAAAATTTGCGACAGTAAAAAATTATTTTTTGAATAATTTACTATACTATAGAAAAGGCAATCCCTGGCGTATTTAAAATTTGCGACAGTAGAAAAGTATTTTTTGAATAATTTACTATAGAAAAGGCAATCCCTGGCGTATTTAAAATTTGCGAAAGTAGAAAATTATTTTTGAATAATTTACTATAGAAAAGGCAATCCCTGGCGTATTTAAAATTTGCGACAGTAAAAAATTAATATTTGAAAAATTTACTGTAGAAAAAGGCAATCCCTGGCGCAATTAAAATTTGCGACAGTAAAAAATTTTTTTTTGAATAATTTACTATAGAAAAGGCAATCCCTGGCGCACTTAAAATTTGCGACAGTATAAAATTATTTTTTGCAAAATTTACTATAGAAAAAGCAATCCCTGGCGTAATTAAAATTTGCGAGAGTATAAAATTATTTTTTGAATAATTTACTATAGAAAAGGCAATCCCTGGCGTAATTAAAATTTGCGACAGTATATAAATTATTTTTTGAATAATTTACTATAGAAAAGGCAATCCTGGCGTAATTAAAATTTGCGACAGTAGAAAATTATTTTTTGAATAATTTACTATAGAAAAGGCAATCCCTGGGATATTTAAAATTTGCGACAGTAGAAAATTATTTTTTAAATAATTTACTATAGAAAAGGCAATCCCTGGCGTATTTAAAATTTACGACAGTAAAAAATTAATATTTTGAAAATTTACTGTAGAAAAGGCAATCCCTGGCGCAATTAAAATTTGCGACAGTAAAAAATTATTTTTTGAATAATTTACTATAGAAAAGGCAATCCCTGGCGCACTTAAATTTGCGACAGTATAAAAATTATTTTTTGCAAAATTTACTATAGAAAAGGCAATCCCTGGCGTAATTAAAATTTGCGACAGTATAAAATTATTTTTTGAATAATTTACTATAGAAAAGGCAATCCCTGGCGTAATTAAAATTTGCGACAGTATAAAATTATTTTTTGAATAATTTTACTATAGAAAAGGCAATCCCTGGCGCATTTAAAATTTGCGACGGTAAAAAATTATTTTTTGAATAATTTACTATAGAAAAGGCAATCCCTGGCGTAATTAAAATTTGCGACAGTAGAAAATTATTTTTTGAATAATTTACTATAGAAAAGGCAATCCCTGGCGTAATTAAAATTTGCGACAGTATAAAATTATTTTATGAATAATTTACTATAGAAAAGTCAATCCTTGGCGAAATTAAAATTTGCGACAGTAGAAAATTATTTTTTGAATAATTTACTATAGAAAAGGCAATCCCCTGGGATATTTAAAATTTGCGACAGTAGAAAATTATTTTTTGAATAATTTAATATAGAAAAGGCAATACCTGGCTTAATTAAAATTGCGACAGTAAAAAATTAATATTTTGAAAAATTTACTGTAGAAAAGTCAATCCCTGGCGCAATTAAAATTTGCGACAGTAAAAAATTATTTTTGAATAATTTACTATAGAAAAAGGCAATCCCTGGCGCACTTAAAATTTGCGACAGTATAAAATTATTTTTTTGCAAAATTTACTATAGAAAAGGCAATCCCTGGCGTAATTAAAATTTGCGACAGTATAGAATTATTTTTTGAATAATTTACTATAGAAAAGGCAATCCCTGGCGTAATTAAAATTTGCGACAGTATAAAAGTATTTTTTTGAATAATTTACTATAGAAAAGGCAATCCCTGGCGTAATTAAAATTTGCGACAGTAGAAAATTATTTTTTGAATAATTTACTATAGAAAGGCAATCCCTGGCGTACTTAAATTTGCGACAGTAAAAAAATTATTTTTTGAATAATTTACTATAGAAAAGGCAATCCCTGGGATATTTAAAATTTGCGACAGTATAAAATTAATTTTTAAAAATTTACTGTAGAAAAGGCAATCCCTGGCGCAATTAAAATTTGCGACAGTAAAAAATTATTTTTTGAATAATTTACTATAGAAAAGGCAATCCCTGGCGCACTTAAAATTTGCGACAGTATAAAATTATTTTTGCAAAATTTACTATAGAAAAGGCAATCCCTGGCGTAATTAAAATTTGCGACAGTATAAAAATTATTTTTTGAATAATTTACTATAGAAAAGGCAATCCCTGGCGTAATTAAAATTTGCGACAGTATAAAATTATTTTTTGAATAATTTACTGTAGAAAAGGCAATCCCTGGCGCACTTAAAATTTGCGACAGTAAAAAATTATTTTTTGAATAATTTACTATAGAAAAGGCAATCCCTGGCGTAATTAAAATTTGCGACAGTAGAAAATTCATTTTTTGAATAATTTACTATAGAAAAGGCAATCCCTGGCGCACTTAAAATTTGCGACAGTAAAAAATTATTTTTTGAATAATTTACTATAGAAGAGGCAATCCCTGGGATATTCAAAATTTGCGACAGTATAAAATTATTTTTTGCAAAATTTACTATAGAAAAGGCAATCCCTGGCGTAATTAAAATTTGCGACAGTAGAAAATTATTTTTTGAATAATTTACTATAGAAAAGGCAATCCTTGGCGTAATTAAAATTTGCGACAGTATAAAATTATTTTTGAATAATTTACTATAGAAAAGGCAATCCCTGGCGTAATTAAAATATGCGACAGTATAAAATTATTTTTTGAATAATTTACTATAGGAAAGGCAATCGCTGGCGTAATTAAAATTTGCGACAGTAGAAAATTATTTTTTGAATAATTTACTATAGAAAAAGGCAATCCCTGGCGTATTTAAAATTTGCGACAGTAAAAAATTAATATGTGAAAAATTTACCTGGCGAAATTGAAATTTGCGAGAGTAAAAAATTATTTTTTGAATAATTTACTATAGCAAAGGCAATCCCTGGCGTAATTAAAATTTGCGACAGTAAAAAATTATTTTTTGAATAATTTACTATAGAAAAGGCAATCCCTGGCGCACTTAAAATTTGCGTCAGTAAAAAATTATTTTTTGAATAATTTACTATAGAAAAGGCAATCCCTGGCGTATTTAAAATTTGCGACAGTAGAAAAGTATTTTTTGAATAATTTACTATAGAAAAGGCAATCCCTGGCGTAATTAAAATTTGCGACAGTAGAAAATTATTTTTTGAATAATTTACTATAGAAAAGCAATCCCTGGCGCACTTAAAATTTGCGACAGTAAAAAATTATTTTTTGAATAATTTACTATAGAAAAGGCAATCCCTGGGATATTTAAAATTTGCGACAGTATAAAAGTATTTTTTGAATAATTTACTATAGAAAAGGCAATCCCTGGCGTAATTAAAATTTGCGACAGTAGAAAATTATTTTTTGAATAATTTACTATAGAAAAGGCAATCCTGGCGTACTTAAAATTTGCGACAGTAAAAAATTATTTTTTGAATAATTTACTATAGAAAAGGCAATCCCTGGGATATTTAAAATTTGCGACAGTATAAAATTAATTTTTAAAAATTTACTGTAGAAAAGGCAATCCCTGGCGCAATTAAAATTTGCGACAGTAAAAAATTATTTTTTGAATAATTTACTATAGAAAAGGCAATCCCTGGCGCACTTAAAATTTGCGACAGTATAAAATTATTTTTTGCAAAATTTACTATAGAAAAGGCAATCCCTGGCGTAATTAAAATTTGCGACAGTATAAAATTATTTTTTGAATAATTTACTATAGAAAAAGGCAATCCCTGGCGTAATTAAAATTTGCGACAGTATAAAATTATTTTTTGAATAATTTACTGTAGAAAGGCAATCCCTGGCGCACTTAAAATTTGCGACAGTAAAAAATAATTTTTTGAATAATTTACTATAGAAAAGGCAATTCCCTGGCGTAATTAAAATTTGCGACAGTAGAAAATTATTTTTTGAATAATTTACTATAGAAAAGGCAATCCCTGGCGCACTTAAAATTTGCGACAGTAAAAAAATTATTTTTTGAATAATTTACTATAGAAGAGGCAATCCCTGGGATATTCAAAATTTGCGACAGTATAAAATTATTTTTTGCAAAATTTACTATAGAAAAGGCAATCCCTGGCGTAATTAAAATTTGCGACAGTAGAAAATTATTTTTTGAATAATTTACTATAGAAAAAGGCAATCCTTGGCGTAATTAAAATTTGCGACAGTATAAAATTATTTTTTGAATAATTTACTATAGAAAAGGCAATCCCTGGCGTAATTAAAATATGCGACAGTATAAAATTATTTTTTGAATAATTTACTATAGGAAAGGCAATCGCTGGCGTAATTAAAATTTGCGACAGTAGAAAATTATTTTTTGAATAATTTACTATA
>CAWVNZ010000696.1:0-38352 GCA_963930735.1 Dioctria linearis
AAATTCTATTGGGAGAATAGGCCTCTACAAAAATTTGTAAGGGGGGGTTTTGGGAGAATAGGCTTCTAAAAAAAATGTTATAGTTTTGTACTCCCAGGGGGGGGGGGGGGGGGTATTGGGAGAATAGGCCTCTACAAAAATTTGTATAGCTTTGTACTCCCAATGAGGGGAGGGGGTATTGGGAGAATAGGCCTCTAAAAATTTTTTTATAGTTTTGTACTCCCAAGGAGTATTGGGAGAATAGGCTTCTAAAAAAATTTTTATAGTTTTGTACTCCCAAGGGTGGGGTATTGGGAGAATAGGCCTCTAAATTTTTTTTTACCATTTTCAACTCCCAAGGGGGGGGGGGGGTGTTGGGAGAATAGGCCTCTAAAATTTTTTTATAGCTTTGTACTCCCAAGGGGGGGGGGGAGGTATTGGGAGAATAGGCTTCTAAAATTTTTTTTATAGTTTTGTACTCCCAAGGGGGGGTATTGGGAGAATAGGCCTCTAAATTTTTTCTTACCATTTTCAACTCCCAAGGGGGGGGGGGGGGTATTAAGAGAAAAGGCCTCTAAATTTTTTTTTATAGTTTTGTACTCCCAAGGGGGGGTATTAGGAGAATGGCCTCTAAAATTTTTTTTTAACATTTTGTACTCCCAAGGGGGGGTATTGGGAGAATAGGCCTCTACAAAAATTTGTATAGTTTTGTACTCCCAAGGGGGGGGGGGGGGGGGGGGGGGTTATTGGGAGAATAGGCTTCTAAATTTTTTTTAACATTTTCAACTCCCAAGGGGGGGGGGGGGGGTATTGGGAGAATCCCAAGGGGGGGGGGGGGGCGGGTATTGGGAGAATAGGCTTCTAAAAAAGATTTTGTTTTGTATTGGGAGAATAGGCTCTAAAATTTTTTTTAACATTTTGTACTCCCAAGTTTGGGTGGGGGGGGGGAGGGTATTGGGAGAATAGGCCTCTAAAAGAATTTTTATAGTTTTGTAAAAATTTACAGTTTTGTACTCCCAAGGGGGGGTATTGGGAGAATAGGCTTCTAAAATTTTTTTCTAACATTTTCAACTCCCAAGGGTTGGGGGGTATTCCCAATACTCCCAGAATAGGCTCTAAATTTTTTTTAACATTTTGTACTCCCAAGGGGGGGGGGGGGGGGGTATTGGGGCGTCTAAAATTTGTTTTTAACATTTTCAACTCCCAAGGGGGGGGGGGGGTATTGGGAGAATAGGCCTCTAAAAATTTTTTTATAGTTTTGTACTCCCAAGGGTGGGGTATTGGGAGAATAGGCTTCTAAATTTTTTTAACATTTTCAACTCCCAGGGGGGGGGGGTATTGGGAGAATAGGCCTCTAAAAAAAATTTATAGTTTTGTACTCCCAAGGGGGGTTTGGGTGAATAGGCTTCTAAAATTTTTTTTAACATTTTCCACTCCCAAGGATGGGGGGTATTGGGAGAATAGGCCTCTCAATTTTTTTTTTACCATTTTCAACTCGCAAGGGGGGGATTGGGAGAATAGGCCTCTACAAAAATTTGTATAGCTTTGTACTCCCAAGGGGGGGGGGGGGGGGGGGGGGGGGTATTGGGGCTTCTAAAATTTGTTTTTAACATTTTCAACTCCCAAGGGGTGGGGGGGGGGGGTGGGGGTATTGGGAGAATAGGCCTCTAAAAATTTTTTATAGTTTTGTACTCCCAAGGGGGGGGGGTATTGGGAGAATAGGCCTCTAAATTTTTTTTACCATTTTCACCTCCCAAGGGGGGGGGGGTATTGGGAGAATGGCCTCTAAAATTTTTTTTAACATTTTGTACTCCCAATGGGGGGAGGTATTGGGAGAATAGGCCTCAAATTTTTTTTTTACCATTTTCACCTCTCATGGGGGGGGGGGGGTATTGTGAGAATGGCCTCAAATTTTTTTTTAACATTTTGTACTCCCAAGGGGGGAGGTATTGGGAGAATAGGCCTCTACACAAATTTGTATAGTTTTGTACTCCCAAAGGGGGGGGGGGGGGGGGGGGGGTATTGAGGCTTCTAAATTTGTTTTACACATTTTCAACTCCCAAGGGGGGGGGGGGGGGGGTATTGCCAGAAAAGGCCTCTATATTTTTTTTTATAGTTTTGTACTCCCAACGGGGCGGGGGTATTGGGAGAATAGGCCTCTCAAAATTTCCTTATAGTTTTGTACTCCCAAGGGGTATTGGGAGAATAGGCTTCTAAATTTTTTTATAGTTTTGTACTCCCAAGGGGAGGGTATTGGGAGAATAGGCCTCTAATTTTTTTTTTACGATTTTCAACTCCCAAGGGGGGTGGGGTGTATTGGGAGAATGGCCTCTAAATTTGTTTTTAACATTTTGTACTCCCAAGGGGAGTATTGGGAGAATAGGCCTCTACAAAAATTTGTATAGCTTTGTACTCCCAAGGGGGAGGGGGGGGGGGGGGGGGGGTATTGGGAGAATAGGTTTCTAAAATTGTTTTTAACATTTTCAACTCCCAAGGGGGGGGGATATTGGGAGAATAGGCTCTAAAATTTTTTTTTACATTTTGTACTCCCAAGGAGTGGGTATTGGGAGAATAGGCCTCTAAAATTTTTTTATAGCTTTGTACTCCCAGGGGGGGTGGGTATTGGGAGAATAGGCTTCTAAAATTTTTTTTATAGTTTTGTACTCCCAAGGGAAGGGTATTGGGAGAATAGGCCTCTAAAATTTTTTTTTACCATTTTCAACTCCCAAGGGGGAGAATGGCCTCTAAAATTGTTTTTAACATTTTGTACCCCCAAGGGGGGGGGGGGGGGGGGGGGTATTGGGAGAATAGGCCTCTACAAAAATTTGTATAGCTTTGTACTCCCAAGGGGGGGGGGTATTGGAAGAATAGGCTTCTAAATTTTTTTTATAGTTTTGTAATCCAAAGGGGTGGTATTGGGAGAATAGTTTTCTAAATTTTTTTTAACATTTTCAACTCCCAAGAGGGGGGGGGGGGTATTAAGAGAATAGGCCTCTAAAAATTTTTTATAGCTTTTTTCTCCCAAGGGGGGTATTGGGAGAATAGGCTTCTAATTTTTTTTTTAACATTTTCAACTCCCAAGGGGGGGGGGGGGGGGGTATTGGGAAAATAGGCTCTAAATTTTTTTTAACATTTTGTACTCCCAAGGGGGGTATTGGGAGAATAGGCCTCTACAAAAATTTGTATAGCTTTGTACTCCCACGTGGGGGGGGGGGGGGTATTGGGGCTTCTAAAATTTGTTTTTAACATTTTCAACTCCCAAGGGGGGGGGGGGGGGTATTGGGAGAATAGGCCTCTAAATTTTTTTATAGTTTTGTACTCCCAAGGGGGGTATTGGGAGAATAGGCCTCTAATTTTTTTTGCCATTTTCACCTCCCAAGAGGGGGGGGGTATTGGGAGAATGGACTCTATAATTGTTTTTAACATTTTGTACTCCCAAGGGGGGAGGTATTGGGAGAATAGGCCTCTACAAAAATTTGTATGGTTTTGTACTCCCAGGGGGGGGGGGGGGGTATTGGGGCTTCAAAAATTTTTTAAACATAGGCCTCTAAAATTTTTTTTATAGTTTTGTACTCCCAACGGGGAGGGGGGATTGGGAGAATAGGCCTCTAAATTTTTTTTTATAGTTTTGTACTCCCAAGGGGTATTGGGAGAATAGGCTTCTAAAATTTTTTTTATAGTTTTGTACTCCCAAGGGGAGGGTATTGGGAGAATAGGCCCCTAAATTTTTTTTTTACCATTTTCAACTCCCAAGGGGGGGGGGGGGGTATTGGGAGAATGGCCTCTAAAATTTTTTTTAACATTTTGTACTCCAAAGGGGGGTATTGGGAGAATAGGCCTCTACAAAAATTTGTACAGTTTTGTACTCCCAGGGGTGGGGGGGTATTGGGAGAATAGGCTTCTTAAAATTTTCATAGCTTTGTACTCCCAAGGAGGGTGGGGGTATTGGGAGAATAGGCTTCCAAATTTTTTTTTTACATTTTCAACTCCCAAGGGGGGTATTGGAAGAATAGGCCTCTAAATTTCTTTTTTACCATTTTCAACTCCCAAGGGTGGGGGGGGGGGTATTGGGAGAATGGCCTCTAAAATTTTTTTTAACATTTTGTACTCCCAAGGGGGGGGGGGGTATTGGGAGAATAAGCCTCTACAAAAATTTGTATAGTTTTGTATTCCCAGGGGGGATATCGGGGCTTCTAAATTTTTTTTAACATTTTCAACTCCCAAGGGGGGGGGGCGGTATTGGGAGAATAGGCCTCTAAAATTTTTTTATAGTTTTGTACTCCCAAGGGGGGGGGGGGGGTATTGGGAGAATAGGCTTCTTAAATTTTTTTAACATTTTCAACTCCCAAGGGCAGTGGTATTGGGTGAATAGGCCTCTAAAGATTTTTTTATAGGTTTGTACTCCCAAGGGGGGTATTGGGAGAATAGGCTTCTAAATTTTTTTTAACATTTTCAACTCCCAAGGGGGGGGTATTGGGAGAATAGGCTCTAAAATTTTTTTTAACATTTTCAACTGCCAAGGGGGGGGGGGGTATTCGGAGAATAGGCCTCTAAAAAAATTTTTATAGTTTTGTACTCCCAAGGGGGGAGGTATTGGGAGAACAGGCTTCTAAAAAAATTGTTATAGTTTTGTATTCCCAAGGAGGGGGGGGGGGGTATTGGGAGAATAGACTTCTAAAATTTTTTTTAACATTTTGTACTCCCAAAAGGGGGTATTGGGGAAATAGGCCTCTACAAAAATTTGTATAGTTTTGTACTCCCAGGGGGGGTATTGGGGCTTCTAAAAATTTGTTTAACATTTTCAACTTCCAAGGGAGTGTATTGGGAGAATAGGCCTCTAAATTTTTTTTATAGTTTTGTACTCCCGGGGGGGGGGGGGGGGGTGTTGGAGCTTCTAAATTTTTTTAAACATTTTCAACTCCCAAGGGGGGGTATTGGGAGAATAGGCCTCTAAAAAAAAATTATAGTTTTGTACTCCCAAGGGGGGTTATTGGGAGAATAGGCTTCTAAATTTTTTTTTTTACATTTTCCAATCCCATGGATGGGGAGTATTGGGAGAATAGGCCTCTAAATTTTTTTTTACCATTTTCAACTCCCAAGGGGGGTATTGGGAGAAAGGCCTCTAAAATTTTTTTTAACATTTTGTACTCCCAAGTGGGGGTGTTGGGAGAATAGGCCTCTACAAAAATTTGTATAGCTTTGTACTCCCAGGGGGGGGGGGGGGGGGGGGTATTGGGGCTTCTAAAATTTGTTTTTAACATTTTCAACTCCCAAGGGGGGGGGGGTGGGGGGGGGGGGGTATTGGCAGAATAGGCCTCTACAATTTTTTTTATAGTTTTGTACTCCCAACGGGGGGGGGGGTATTGGGAGAATAGGCCTCTAAAAATTTTTTTATAGTTTTGATCTCCCAAGGGGTATTGGGAGAATAGGCTTCTAAAATTTTTTTTATAGTTTTGTACTCCCAAGGGGAGGGTATTTGGAGAATAGGCCTCTAAATTTTTTTTTTACCATTTTCAACTTCCAAGGGGGGGGGGGGGGGGGGGGGGGGTATTGGGAGAATGGCCTCTAAAATTTTTTTAACATTTTGTACTCCGAAGGGGGGTATTGGGAGAATAGGGCTCTACAAAAATTTGTATAGTTTTGTACTCCAAAGGGGAGGGGGTATTGGGAGAATAGGCCTCTAAAAGAATTTTTATAGTTTTGTACTCCCAAGGTGGTGGGGGGGGGGTATTGGGAGAATAGGCTTCTAATATTTTTTTAACATTTTGAAGTCCAAAGGGGGGGGGGGGTATTGGGAGAATAGGCCTTTAAAAAAATTTATAGTTTTGTACTAACAAGGGTGGGGTATTGGGTGACTAGGCCTCTAAAAATTTTTTATAGCTTTGTTCTCCCAAGGGGTGGGGGGGGGGGGTGGATTGGGAGAATAGGCCTCTAAAATGTTTTGTAACATTTTGTACTCCCAAGGGGGGGTATTGTGAGAATAGGCCTCTTAAAAAAAATTTATAGTTTTGTACTCCCAAGGGTGGGTATTGGGAGAATAGGCTTCCAAATTTTTTTTTAACATTTTCAACTCTCAAGGGGGGGTATTGGGAGAATAGGCCTCTAATTTTTTTTTAACATTTTGTACTCCCAAGGGGGGTTATTGTGAGAATAGGCCTCTAAAAATTTTTTTATAGTTTTGTACTCCCGAGGGGGGGTATTGGGGAAATAGGCTTCTAAATTTTTTTTTTTACATTTTCAACTCACTATTGGGAGAATGGCCTCTAAAATTTTTTTTAACATTTTGTACACCCAATGGGGGGAGGTATTGGTAGAATAGGCCTCAAATTTTTTTTTACCATTTTCACCTCCCATGGGGGGGGTATTGTGAGAATGGCCCCAAATTTTTTTTTAACATTTTGTACTCCCAAGGGGGGGGGGGGGGGTTATTGAGGCTTCTAAATTTGTTTTACACATTTTCAACTCCAAAGGGGGGGGGGGGGGTATTGCCAGAAAAGGCCTCTAAATTTTTTTTATAGTTTTGTACTCCCAACGGGGCGGGGGTATTGGGAGAATAGGCCTCTCAAAATTTCTTTATAGTTTTGTACTGCCAAGGGGTATTGGGAGAATAGGCTTCTAAATTTTTTTTATAGTTTTGTGCTCCCAAGGGGAGGGTATTGGGAGAATAGGCCTCTAATTTTTTTTTTACGATTTTCAACTCCCAAGGGGGGTGGGGTGTATTGGGAGAATGGCCTCTAAATTTGTTTTTAACATTTTGTACTCCCAAGGGGGGTTTTGGGAGAATAGGCCTCTACAAAAATTTGTATAGCTTTGTACTCCCAAGGGGGGGTATTGGGAGAATAGGTTTCTAAAATTGTTTTTAACATTTTCAACTCCCAAGGGGGGGGGGATATTGGGAGAATAGGCTCTAAAATTTTTTTTAACATTTTGTACTCCCAAGGAGTGGGTATTGGGAGAATAGGCCTCTAAAATTTTTTTATAGCTTTGTACTCCCAGGGGGGTGGGTATTGGGAGAATAGGCTTCTAAAATTTTTTTTATAGTTTTGTACTCCCAAGGGAAGGGTATTGGGAGAATAGGCCTCTAAAATTTTTTTTACCATTTTCAACTCCCAAGGGGGAGAATGGCCTCTAAAATTGTTTTTAACATTTTGTACTCCAAAGGGGGGGGGGGGGGGTATTGGGAGAATAGGCCTCTACAAAAATGTGTATAGCTTTGTACTCCCAAGGGGGGGGGGGGGGGTATTGGAAGAATAGGCTTCTAAAAAATTTTTTATAGTTTTGTAATCCAAAGGGGTGGTATTGGGCGAATAGGTTTCTAAATTTTTTTTTAACATTTTCAACTCCCAAGAGGGGGGGGTATTAAGAAAATAGGCCTCTAAAAATTTTTTATAGCTTTTTTCTCCCAAGGGGGGGGGGGTATTGGGAGAATAGGCTTCTAAAATTTTTTTATAGTTTTGTACTCCCAAGGGGGGTATTGGCAGAATAGGCTTCTAATTTTTTTTTTTACATTTTCAACTCCCAAGGGGGGGGGGGGTATTGGGAAAATAGGCTCTAAATTTTTTTTAACATTTTGTACTCCCAAGGGGGTTATTGGGAGAATAGGCCTCTACAAAAATTTGTATAGGTTTGTACTCCCACGTGGGGGGGGGGGGGGGGGTATTGGGGCTTCTAAAATTTGTTTTTAACATTTTCAACTCCCAAGGGGGGGGGGGGGGTATTGGGAGAATAGGCCTCTAAATTTTTTATAGTTTTGTACTCCCAAGGGGGGTATTGGGAGAATAGGCCTCTAATTTTTTTTGCCATTTTCACCTCCCAAGAGGAGGGGGGGGTATTGGGAGAATGGACTCTAAAATTGTTTTTAACATTTTGTACTCCCAAGGGGAGAGGTATTGGGAGAATAGGCCTCTACAAAAATTTGTATGGTTTTGTACTCCCAGGGGGGGGGGGGGGTATTGGGGCTTCAAAATTTTTTTTAACATAGGCCTCTAAAATTATTTTTAAAGTTTTGTACTCCCAACGGGGAGGGGGGATTGGGAGAATAGGCCTCTAAATTTTTTTTTATAGTTTTGTACTCCCAAGGGGTATTGGGAGAATAGGCTTCTAAAAGTTTTTTTATAGTTTTGTACTCCCAAGGGGGGGGGGGGGTATTGGGAGAATAAGCCTCTACAAAAATTTGTATAGTTTTGTATTCCCAGGGGGGGATATCGGGGCTTCTAAATTTTTTTTAACATTTTCAACTCCCAAGGGCAGTGGTATTGGGTGAATAGGCCTCTAAAGATTTTTTTATAGTTTTGTACTCCCAAGGGGGGAGGTATTGGGAGAATAGACTTCTAAAATTTTTTTAACATTTTGCACTCCCAAAAGGGGGTATTGGGAGAATAGGCCTCTACAAAAATTTGTATAGTTTTGTACTCCCAGGGGGGGTATTGGGGCTTCTAAAAATTTGTTTAACATTTTCAACTTCCAAGGGAGTGTATTGGGAGAATAGGCCTCTAAAAGAATTTTTATAGTTTTGTACTCCCAAGGGGGTGGGGGGGGGGGGGGGGTATTGGGAGAATAGGCTTCTAATTTTTTTTAACATTTTGAAGTCCCAAGGGGGGGGGTGTATTGGGAGAATAGGCCTTTAAAAAAAATTTATAGTTTTGTACTAACAAGGGTGGGGTATTGGGAGACTAGGCCTCTAAAATTTTTTTATAGCTTTGTTCTCCCAAGGGGTGGGGGGGGATTGGGAGAATAGGCCTCTAAAATGTTTTTTAACATTTTGTACTCCCAAGGGGGGGTATTGGGAGAATAGACCTCTAAAATTTTTTTTAACATTTTGTACTCCCAAGGGGGGGTATCGTGAGAATAGGCCTCTAAAATTGTTTTTATAGTTTTGTACTCCCAAGGGGGGGTATTGGGAGAATAGGCCTCTACAAAAATTTGTATAGCTTTGTACTCCCAACGGGGGGGGTGGGTATTGTGAGAATAGGCCTCTTAAAAAAAAATTATAGTTTTGTACTCCCAAGGGGGGGGGGGGGGGTTATTGAGGCTTCTAAATTTGTTTTACACATTTTCAACTCCAAAGGGGGGGGGGTATTGCCAGAAAAGGCCTCTAAATTTTTTTTATAGTTTTGTACTCCCAACGGGGCGGGGGTATTGGGAGAATAGGCCTCTCAAAATTTCTTTATAGTTTTGTACTGCCAAGGGGTATTGGGAGAATAGGCTTCTAAATTTTTTTTATAGTTTTGTGCTCCCAAGGGGAGGGTATTGGGAGAATAGGCCTCTAATTTTTTTTTTACGATTTTCAACTCCCAAGGGGGGTGGGGTGTATTGGGAGAATGGCCTCTAAATTTGTTTTTAACATTTTGTACTCCCAAGGGGGGTTTTGGGAGAATAGGCCTCTACAAAAATTTGTATAGCTTTGTACTCCCAAGGGGGGGGGGGGGGGGTATTGGGAGAATAGGTTTCTAAAATTGTTTTTAACATTTTCAACTCCCAAGGGGGGGGGATATTGGGAGAATAGGCTCTTAAATTTTTTTTAACATTTTGTACTCCCAAGGAGTGGGTATTGGGAGAATAGGCCTCTAAAATTTTTTTATAGCTTTGTACTCCCAGGGGGGTGGGTATTGGGAGAATAGGCTTCTAAAATTTTTTTTATAGTTTTGTACTCCCAAGGGAAGGGTATTGGGAGAATAGGCCTCTAAAATTTTTTTTACCATTTTCAACTCCCAAGGGGGAGAATGGCCTCTAAAATTGTTTTTAACATTTTGTACTCCAAAGGGGGGGGGGATATTGGGAGAATAGGCTCTTAAATTTTTTTTAACATTTTGTACTCCCAAGGAGTGGGTATTGGGAGAATAGGCCTCTAAAATTTTTTTATAGCTTTGTACTCCCAGGGGGGTGGGTATTGGGAGAATAGGCTTCTAAAATTTTTTTTATAGTTTTGTACTCCCAAGGGAAGGGTATTGGGAGAATAGGCCTCTAAAATTTTTTTTACCATTTTCAACTCCCAAGGGGGAGAATGGCCTCTAAAATTGTTTTTAACATTTTGTACTCCAAAGGGGGGGGGGGGGGGGGGGGGGGGTATTGGGAGAATAGGCCTCTACAAAAATGTGTATAGCTTTGTACTCCCAAGGGGGGGGGGGGGTATTGGGAGAATAGGCTTCTAAAATTTTTTTATAGTTTTGTACTCCCAAGGGGGGTATTGGCAGAATAGGCTTCTAATTTTTTTTTTACATTTTCAACTCCCAAGGGGGGGGGGGGGGTATTGGGAAAATAGGCTCTAAATTTTTTTAACATTTTGTACTCCCAAGGGGGTTATTGGGAGAATAGGCCTCTACAAAAATTTGTATAGCTTTGTACTCCCACGTGGGGGGGGGGGGGTATTGGGGCTTCTAAAATTTGTTTTTAACATTTTCAACTCCCAGGGGGGGGGGGGGTATTGGGAGAATAGGCCTCTAAATTTTTTATAGTTTTGTACTCCCAAGGGGGGTATTGGGAGAATAGGCCTCTAATTTTTTTTGCCATTTTCACCTCCCAAGAGGGGGGGGTATTGGGAGAATGGACTCTAAAATTGTTTTTAACATTTTGTACTCCCAAGGGGGGAGGTATTGGGAGAATAGGCCTCTACAAAAATTTGTATGGTTTTGTACTCCCAGGGGGGGGGGGCTATTGGTGCTTCAAAAATTTTTTTAACATACGCCTCTAAAATTATTTTTAAAGTTTTGTACTCCCAACGGGGAGGGGGGATTGGGAGAATAGGCCTCTAAATTTTTTTTTATAGTTTTGTACTCCCAAGGGGTATTGGGAGAATAGGCTTCTAAAAGTTTTTTTATAGTTTTGTACTCCCAAGGGGGGGGGGTATTGGGAGAATAAGCCTCTACAAAAATTTGTATAGTTTTGTATTCCCAGGGGGGGATATCGGGGCTTCTAATTTTTTTTTAACATTTTCAACTCCCAAGGGGGGGGCGGTATTGGGAGAATAGGCCTCTAAAATTTTTTTTATAGTTTTGTACTCCCAAGGGGGGGGGGGGGTATTGGGAGAATAGACTTCTTAAATTTTTTTAACATTTTCAACTCCCAAGGGCAGTGGTATTGGGTGAATAGGCCTCTAAAGATTTTTTTATAGTTTTGTACTCCCAAGGGGGGAGGTATTGGGAGAACAGGCTTCTAAAAAAATTGTTATAGTTTTGTATTCCCAAGGGGGGGGGGGGGGTATTGGGAGAATAGACTTCTAAAATTTTTTTAACATTTTGTACTCCCAAAAGGGGGTATTGGGAGAATAGGCCTCTACAAAAATTTGTATAGTTTTGTACTCCCAGGGGGGGTATTGGGGCTTCTAAAAATTTGTTTAACATTTTCAACTTCCAAGGGAGTGTATTGGGAGAATAGGCCTCTAAAAGAATTTTTATAGTTTTGTACTCCCAAGGGGGTGGGGGGGGGGGGGGGTATTGGGAGAATAGGCTTCTAATTTTTTTTAACATTTTGAAGTCCCAAGGGGGGGGGGGGTGTATTGGGAGAATAGGCCTTTAAAAAAAATTTATAGTTTTGTACTAACAAGGGTGGGGTATTGGGAGACTAGGCCTCTAAAAATTTTTTATAGCTTTGTTCTCCCAAGGGGTGGGGGGGGGATTGGGAGAATAGGCCTCTAAAATGTTTTTTAACATTTTGTACTCCCAAGGGGGGGTATTGGGAGAATAGACCTTTAAATTTTTTTTTAACATTTGGTACTCCCAAGGGGGGGTATCGTGAGAATAGGCCTCTAAAATTGTTTTTATAGTTTTGTACTCCCAAGGGGGGTATTGGGAGAATAGGCCTCTACAAAAATTTGTATAGCTTTGTACTCCCAACGGGGGGGTGGGTATTGTGAGAATAGGCCTCTTAAAAAAAAATTATAGTTTTGTACTCCCAAGGGGGGGTATTGGGAAAATAGGCTTCCAAATTTTTTTTTAACATTTTCAACTCTCAAGGGGGGGTATTGGGAGAATAGGCCTCTAAAATTTTGTTTTACCATTTTCAACTCCCAAGGCGGGGGGGGGCGGGGGGTATTGGGAGAATGGCCTCTAAATTTTTTTTAAACATTTTGTACTCCCAAGGGGGGTTATTGTGAGAATAGGCCTCTAAAAATTTTTTCATAGTTTTGCACTCCCGAGGGGGGGTATTGGGAAAATAGGCTTCTAAATTTTTTTTTTACATTTTCAACTCCCAAGGGGGGTATTGGGAGAATAGGCCTCTAAAATTTTTTTTGTACCATTTTCAACTCCCAAGGGTGGGGGGGGGGGGGTATTGGGATAATGGCCCCTAAATTTTTTTTTAACATTTTGTACTCCCAAGGGGGGTTATTGGGAGAATGGCCTCTAAAATTTTTTTTAATATTTTGTACTCCCAAGGGGGGTATTGGGAGAATAGGCCTCTACAAAAATTTGTATAGCTTTGTACTCCCAAGGGGGGAGGGGGGTATTGGTAGAATAGGCCTCTAAAATTTTTTTATAGTTTTGTACTCCCAAGGGGGGGTATTGGGAAAATAGGCTTCTAAATTTTTTTTTTACATTTTCAACTCCCAAGGGGGGTATTGGGAGAATAGTCCTCTAAATTTTTTTTTTACCATTTTCAACTCCCGAGGGGGGGGGTATTGGGAGAATGGCCTCTAAATTTTTTTTTAACATTTTGTACTCCCAAGGGGGGGTATTGGTAGAATAGGCCTCTAAAATTTTTTTTAACATTTTGTACTCCCAAGGGGGGTATTGGGAGAATAGGCCTCTACAAAAATTTGTATAGCTTTGTACTCCCAAGGGGGGGGGGGGGGGGGTATTGGGAGAATAGGCCGCTAAAATCTTTTTTAACATTTTCAACTCCCAAGGGGGGAGAGGTATTGGGAGAATAGGCCTCTAAAATTTTTTTTATAGTTTTGTACTCCCAAGGGGGGTATTGGGAGAATAGGCTTCTAAAATTTGTTTTTAACATTTTCAACTCCCAAGGGGTGCATTGGGAGAATGGCCTCTAAATTTTTTTTACCATTTTCAACTCCCTAGGCGGGGTATTTGGAGAATAGGCCTCTACAAAAATTTGTATAGCTTTGTACTCCCAAGGGGGGGTATTGGGAGAATGGGCTCTAATTTGTTTTTTTAACATTTTGTACTCCCAAGGGTGGGGGGTATTGGAAGAATATGCTTCTAAAATTTTTTTTAACATTTTCAACTCCCAAGGGGGGGTATTGGGAGAATAGGCCTCTAAATTTTTTTCACCATTTTCAACTCCCAAGGGGGGGGGGGGGTATTGGGAGAATGGCCTCTAAAATTTTTTTTACATTTTGTACTCCCAAGGGGGGGTATTGGGAGAATAGGCCTCTACAAAAATTTGTATAGCTTTGTACTCCCAAGGGGGGGGGGGGGGGGGGGTATTGGGAGAATAGGCCTCTAAAAAAATTTTCATAGTTTTGTACTCCCAAGGGGGGTATTGGGAGAATAGGCTTCTAAAATTTTTTTTAACATTTTGTACTCCCAAGGAGGGTTATTTTTATTATTTTTTGTTATTATTATTTTGTACTCCCAAGGGGGTTATTGGGAGAATAGGCTTCTAAAATTTTTTTAACATTTTCAACTCCCAAGGGGGGTATTGGGAGAATACGCCTCTAAATTTTTTTTTCACCATTTTCAACTCACAAGGGGGGTATTGGGAGAATGACCTCTAAAATTTTTTTTAACATTTTGTACTCCCAAGGGGACGGGTATTGGGAGAATAGGCTTCTAAATTTTTTTTTACATTTTCAACTCCCAAGGGGGGGTATTGGGAGAATAGGCCTCTAAAATTTTTTTATAGCTTTGTACTCCCAGGGGGGTGGGTATTGGGAGAATAGGCTTCTAAAATTTTTTTTATAGTTTTGTACTCCCAAGGGAAGGGTATTGGGAGAATAGGCCTCTAAAATTTTTTTTACCATTTTCAACTCCCAAGGGGGAGAATGGCCTCTAAAATTGTTTTTAACATTTTGTACTCCAAAGGGGGGGGGGGGGGTATTGGGAGAATAGGCCTCTACAAAAATGTGTATAGCTTTGTACTCCCAAGGGGGGGGGGGGTATTGGAAGAATAGGCTTCTAAAAATTTTTTTATAGTTTTGTAATCCAAAGGGGTGGTATTGGGCGAATAGGTTTCTAAATTTTTTTTTAACATTTTCAACTCCCAAGAGGGGGGGGTATTAAGAAAATAGGCCTCTAAAAATTTTTTATAGCTTTTTTCTCCCAAGGGGGGGGGGGGTATTGGGAGAATAGGCTTCTAAAATTTTTTTATAGTTTTGTACTCCCAAGGGGGGTATTGGCAGAATAGGCTTCTAATTTTTTTTTTACATTTTCAACTCCCAAGGGGGGGGGGGGGGGTATTGGGAGAATAGGCCTCTAAATTTTTTATAGTTTTGTACTCCCAAGGGGGGTATTGGGAGAATAGGCCTCTAATTTTTTTTGCCATTTTCACCTCCCAAGAGGAGGGGGGGGTATTGGGAGAATGGACTCTAAAATTGTTTTTAACATTTTGTACTCCCAAGGGGAGAGGTATTGGGAGAATAGGCCTCTACAAAAATTTGTATGGTTTTGTACTCCCAGGGGGGGGGGGGTATTGGGGCTTCAAAATTTTTTTTAACATAGGCCTCTAAAATTATTTTTAAAGTTTTGTACTCCCAACGGGGAGGGGGGATTGGGAGAATAGGCCTCTAAATTTTTTTTTATAGTTTTGTACTCCCAAGGGGTATTGGGAGAATAGGCTTCTAAAAGTTTTTTTATAGTTTTGTACTCCCAAGGGGGGGGGGGGGGGTATTGGGAGAATAAGCCTCTACAAAAATTTGTATAGTTTTGTATTCCCAGGGGGGGATATCGGGGCTTCTAAATTTTTTTTAACATTTTCAACTCCCAAGGGCAGTGGTATTGGGTGAATAGGCCTCTAAAGATTTTTTTATAGTTTTGTACTCCCAAGGGGGGAGGTATTGGGAGAATAGACTTCTAAAATTTTTTTAACATTTTGCACTCCCAAAAGGGGGTATTGGGAGAATAGGCCTCTACAAAAATTTGTATAGTTTTGTACTCCCAGGGGGGGTATTGGGGCTTCTAAAAATTTGTTTAACATTTTCAACTTCCAAGGGAGTGTATTGGGAGAATAGGCCTCTAAAAGAATTTTTATAGTTTTGTACTCCCAAGGGGGTGGGGGGGGGTATTGGGAGAATAGGCTTCTAATTTTTTTTAACATTTTGAAGTCCCAAGGGGGGGGGTGTATTGGGAGAATAGGCCTTTAAAAAAAATTTATAGTTTTGTACTAACAAGGGTGGGGTATTGGGAGACTAGGCCTCTAAAATTTTTTTATAGCTTTGTTCTCCCAAGGGGTGGGGGGGGATTGGGAGAATAGGCCTCTAAAATGTTTTTTAACATTTTGTACTCCCAAGGGGGGGTATTGGGAGAATAGACCTCTAAAATTTTTTTTAACATTTTGTACTCCCAAGGGGGGGTATCGTGAGAATAGGCCTCTAAAATTGTTTTTATAGTTTTGTACTCCCAAGGGGGGGTATTGGGAGAATAGGCCTCTACAAAAATTTGTATAGCTTTGTACTCCCAACGGGGGGGGTGGGTATTGTGAGAATAGGCCTCTTAAAAAAAAATTATAGTTTTGTACTCCCAAGGGGGGGGGGGGGGGGGGGGTTATTGAGGCTTCTAAATTTGTTTTACACATTTTCAACTCCAAAGGGGGGGGGGGGGGGTATTGCCAGAAAAGGCCTCTAAATTTTTTTTATAGTTTTGTACTCCCAACGGGGCGGGGGTATTGGGAGAATAGGCCTCTCAAAATTTCTTTATAGTTTTGTACTGCCAAGGGGTATTGGGAGAATAGGCTTCTAAATTTTTTTTATAGTTTTGTGCTCCCAAGGGGAGGGTATTGGGAGAATAGGCCTCTAATTTTTTTTTTACGATTTTCAACTCCCAAGGGGGGTGGGGTGTATTGGGAGAATGGCCTCTAAATTTGTTTTTAACATTTTGTACTCCCAAGGGGGGTTTTGGGAGAATAGGCCTCTACAAAAATTTGTATAGCTTTGTACTCCCAAGGGGGGGGGGGTATTGGGAGAATAGGTTTCTAAAATTGTTTTTAACATTTTCAACTCCCAAGGGGGGGGGATATTGGGAGAATAGGCTCTTAAATTTTTTTTAACATTTTGTACTCCCAAGGAGTGGGTATTGGGAGAATAGGCCTCTAAAATTTTTTTATAGCTTTGTACTCCCAGGGGGGTGGGTATTGGGAGAATAGGCTTCTAAAATTTTTTTTATAGTTTTGTACTCCCAAGGGAAGGGTATTGGGAGAATAGGCCTCTAAAATTTTTTTTACCATTTTCAACTCCCAAGGGGGAGAATGGCCTCTAAAATTGTTTTTAACATTTTGTACTCCAAAGGGGGGGGGGATATTGGGAGAATAGGCTCTTAAATTTTTTTTAACATTTTGTACTCCCAAGGAGTGGGTATTGGGAGAATAGGCCTCTAAAATTTTTTTATAGCTTTGTACTCCCAGGGGGGTGGGTATTGGGAGAATAGGCTTCTAAAATTTTTTTTATAGTTTTGTACTCCCAAGGGAAGGGTATTGGGAGAATAGGCCTCTAAAATTTTTTTTACCATTTTCAACTCCCAAGGGGGAGAATGGCCTCTAAAATTGTTTTTAACATTTTGTACTCCAAAGGGGGGGGGGGGGGGGGGGGTATTGGGAGAATAGGCCTCTACAAAAATGTGTATAGCTTTGTACTCCCAAGGGGGGGGGGGGTATTGGGAGAATAGGCTTCTAAAAATTTTTTATAGTTTTGTACTCCCAAGGGGGGTATTGGCAGAATAGGCTTCTAATTTTTTTTTTACATTTTCAACTCCCAAGGGGGGGGGGGGTATTGGGAAAATAGGCTCTAAATTTTTTTAACATTTTGTACTCCCAAGGGGGTTATTGGGAGAATAGGCCTCTACAAAAATTTGTATAGCTTTGTACTCCCACGTGGGGGGGGGGGGGGGGGGTATTGGGGCTTCTAAAATTTGTTTTTAACATTTTCAACTCCCAGGGGGGGGGGGGTATTGGGAGAATAGGCCTCTAAATTTTTTATAGTTTTGTACTCCCAAGGGGGGTATTGGGAGAATAGGCCTCTAATTTTTTTTGCCATTTTCACCTCCCAAGAGGGGGGGGTATTGGGAGAATGGACTCTAAAATTGTTTTTAACATTTTGTACTCCCAAGGGGGGAGGTATTGGGAGAATAGGCCTCTACAAAAATTTGTATGGTTTTGTACTCCCAGGGGGGGGGGGGCTATTGGTGCTTCAAAAATTTTTTTAACATAGGCCTCTAAAATTATTTTTAAAGTTTTGTACTCCCAACGGGGAGGGGGGATTGGGAGAATAGGCCTCTAAATTTTTTTTTATAGTTTTGTACTCCCAAGGGGTATTGGGAGAATAGGCTTCTAAAAGTTTTTTTATAGTTTTGTACTCCCAAGGGGGGGGGGGTATTGGGAGAATAAGCCTCTACAAAAATTTGTATAGTTTTGTATTCCCAGGGGGGGATATCGGGGCTTCTAATTTTTTTTTAACATTTTCAACTCCCAAGGGGGGGGCGGTATTGGGAGAATAGGCCTCTAAAATTTTTTTTATAGTTTTGTACTCCCAAGGGGGGGGGGGGTATTGGGAGAATAGACTTCTTAAATTTTTTTAACATTTTCAACTCCCAAGGGCAGTGGTATTGGGTGAATAGGCCTCTAAAGATTTTTTTATAGTTTTGTACTCCCAAGGGGGGAGGTATTGGGAGAACAGGCTTCTAAAAAAATTGTTATAGTTTTGTATTCCCAAGGGGGGGGGGGGTATTGGGAGAATAGACTTCTAAAATTTTTTTAACATTTTGTACTCCCAAAAGGGGGTATTGGGAGAATAGGCCTCTACAAAAATTTGTATAGTTTTGTACTCCCAGGGGGGGTATTGGGGCTTCTAAAAATTTGTTTAACATTTTCAACTTCCAAGGGAGTGTATTGGGAGAATAGGCCTCTAAAAGAATTTTTATAGTTTTGTACTCCCAAGGGGGTGGGGGGGGGGGGGTATTGGGAGAATAGGCTTCTAATTTTTTTTAACATTTTGAAGTCCCAAGGGGGGGGGGGTGTATTGGGAGAATAGGCCTTTAAAAAAAATTTATAGTTTTGTACTAACAAGGGTGGGGTATTGGGAGACTAGGCCTCTAAAAATTTTTTATAGCTTTGTTCTCCCAAGGGGTGGGGGGGGGATTGGGAGAATAGGCCTCTAAAATGTTTTTTAACATTTTGTACTCCCAAGGGGGGGTATTGGGAGAATAGACCTTTAAAATTTTTTTTAACATTTGGTACTCCCAAGGGGGGGTATCGTGAGAATAGGCCTCTAAAATTGTTTTTATAGTTTTGTACTCCCAAGGGGGGGTATTGGGAGAATAGGCCTCTACAAAAATTTGTATAGCTTTGTACTCCCAACGGGGGGGTGGGTATTGTGAGAATAGGCCTCTTAAAAAAAAATTATAGTTTTGTACTCCCAAGGGGGGGTATTGGGAAAATAGGCTTCCAAATTTTTTTTTAACATTTTCAACTCTCAAGGGGGGGTATTGGGAGAATAGGCCTCTAAAATTTTGTTTTACCATTTTCAACTCCCAAGGCGGGGGGGGGCGGGGGGTATTGGGAGAATGGCCTCTAAATTTTTTTTAAACATTTTGTACTCCCAAGGGGGGTTATTGTGAGAATAGGCCTCTAAAAATTTTTTCATAGTTTTGCACTCCCGAGGGGGGGTATTGGGAAAATAGGCTTCTAAATTTTTTTTTTACATTTTCAACTCCCAAGGGGGGTATTGGGAGAATAGGCCTCTAAAATTTTTTTGTACCATTTTCAACTCCCAAGGGTGGGGGGGGGGGGTATTGGGATAATGGCCCCTAAATTTTTTTTTAACATTTTGTACTCCCAAGGGGGGTTATTGGGAGAATGGCCTCTAAAATTTTTTTTAATATTTTGTACTCCCAAGGGGGGTATTGGGAGAATAGGCCTCTACAAAAATTTGTATAGCTTTGTACTCCCAAGGGGGGAGGGGGGTATTGGTAGAATAGGCCTCTAAAAATTTTTTATAGTTTTGTACTCCCAAGGGGGGGTATTGGGAAAATAGGCTTCTAAATTTTTTTTTTACATTTTCAACTCCCAAGGGGGGTATTGGGAGAATAGTCCTCTAAATTTTTTTTTTACCATTTTCAACTCCCGAGGGGGGGGGGTATTGGGAGAATGGCCTCTAAATTTTTTTTTAACATTTTGTACTCCCAAGGGGGGGTATTGGTAGAATAGGCCTCTAAAATTTTTTTTAACATTTTGTACTCCCAAGGGGGGTATTGGGAGAATAGGCCTCTACAAAAATTTGTATAGCTTTGTACTCCCAAGGGGGGGGGGGGTATTGGGAGAATAGGCCGCTAAAATCTTTTTTAACATTTTCAACTCCCAAGGGGGGAGAGGTATTGGGAGAATAGGCCTCTAAAATTTTTTTTATAGTTTTGTACTCCCAAGGGGGGTATTGGGAGAATAGGCTTCTAAAATTTGTTTTTAACATTTTCAACTCCCAAGGGGTGCATTGGGAGAATGGCCTCTAAATTTTTTTTACCATTTTCAACTCCCTAGGCGGGGTATTTGGAGAATAGGCCTCTACAAAAATTTGTATAGCTTTGTACTCCCAAGGGGGGGTATTGGGAGAATGGGCTCTAATTTGTTTTTTTTAACATTTTGTACTCCCAAGGGTGGGGGGGTATTGGAAGAATATGCTTCTAAAATTTTTTTTAACATTTTCAACTCCCAAGGGGGGGTATTGGGAGAATAGGCCTCTAAATTTTTTTCACCATTTTCAACTCCCAAGGGGGGGGGGGTATTGGGAGAATGGCCTCTAAAATTTTTTTTAACATTTTGTACTCCCAAGGGGGGGTATTGGGAGAATAGGCCTCTACAAAAATTTGTATAGCTTTGTACTCCCAAGGGGGGGGGGGGTATTGGGAGAATAGGCCTCTAAAAAAATTTTCATAGTTTTGTACTCCCAAGGGGGGTATTGGGAGAATAGGCTTCTAAAATTTTTTTTAACATTTTGTACTCCCAAGGAGGGTTATTTTTATTATTTTTTGTTATTATTATTTTGTACTCCCAAGGGGGTTATTGGGAGAATAGGCTTCTAAAATTTTTTTAACATTTTCAACTCCCAAGGGGGGTATTGGGAGAATACGCCTCTAAATTTTTTTTTCACCATTTTCAACTCACAAGGGGGGTATTGGGAGAATGACCTCTAAAATTTTTTTTAACATTTTGTACTCCCAAGGGGACGGGTATTGGGAGAATAGGCTTCTAAATTTTTTTTTACATTTTCAACTCCCAAGGGGGGGTATTGGGAGAATTGCCCTCTACAAAAATTTGTATAGCTTTGTACTCCCAAGGGGGGGGGGGGGGTATTGGGAGAATAGGCCTCTAAAAATTTCTTTATAGTTTTGTACTCCCAAGGGGTATTGGGAGAATAGGTTTCTAATTTTTTTTTAACATTTTCAACTCTCAAGGGGGGTATTGGGAGAATAGGCCTCTAAAATTTTTTTATAGTCTTGTACTCCCGAGGGTAGGTATTGGGAGAATAGGCTTCTAAAATTTTTTTTTAACATTTTCAACGCCCAAGGGGGGTATTGGGAGAATATGCCTCTAAATTTTTTTTTACCATTTTCAACTCCCAAGGTGTTGGGGGGGGGGGGGGTATTGGGAGAATGGCCTCTAATATTTTTTTTTCCCATTTTCAACTCCCAAGGGGGGGTATTGGGAGAATAGGCCTCTAAAACTGTTTTTATAGTTTTGTACTCCCAAGGGGGGTATTGGGAGAATAGGCTTCTAAATTTTTTTTTAACATTTTCAACTCCCAAGGGGGGTATTGGGAGAATAGGCCTCTAAATTTTTTTTACCATTTTCAACTCCCAAGGGTGGGGGGGGGGGGGTATTGGGAGAATGGCCTCTAAACTTTTTTTTAACATTTTGTACTCCCAAGGGGGTATTGGGAGAATAGGCTTCTAAAATTTTTTTAACATTTTCAACTCCCAAGGGGGGTATTGGGAGAATACGCCTCTAAATTTTTTTTCACCTTTTTCAACTCCCAAGGGGGGGGGGGTATTGGGAGAATGACCTCTAAATTTTTTTTTAACATTTTGTACTCCCAAGGGGGGGTATTGGGAGAATAGGCTTCTAAATTTTTTTTTACATTTTCAACTCCCAAGGGGGGTATTGGGAGAATTGGCCTCTACAAAAATTTGTATAGCTTTGTACTCCCAGGGGGGGGTATTGGGAGAATAGGCCTCTAAATTTTTTTTTACCATTTTCAACTCCCAAGGGTGGGGGGGGGGGGGTAATGGGAGAATGCCCTCTAAATTTTTTTAAACATTTTCAACTCCCAAGGGGGGGGGGGGTATTGGGAGAATAGGCCTCTAAAATTTTTTTTATAGTTTTGTACTCCCAAGGGGACGGGTATTGGGAGAATAGGCTTCTAAAATTTTTTTTAACATTTTCAACACTCAAGGGGGGTATTGGGAGAATAGGCCTCTAAAATTTTGTTTTACCATTTTCAACTCCCAAGGGGGGGGGGGGGGGGGTGTTGGGAGAATGGCCTCTAAATTTTTCTTTAACATTTTGTACTCCCAAGGGGGGTATTGGGAGAATAGGCCTCTAAAATTTTTTTTACCATTTTCAACTCCCAAGGGAGGGAGGGGTATTGGGACAATAGGCCTCTAAAATTTTTTTTATAGTTTTGTACTCCCAAGGGGGGGTATTGGGAGAATAGGCTTCTAAAATTTTTTTTTACCATTTTCAACTCCCAAGCGGGGGTATTGGGAGAATAGGCCTCTAAAATTTTGTTTTACCATTTTCAACTCCCAAGGGGGGGGGGGTGTTGGGAGAATGGCCTCTAAATTTTTCTTTAACATTTTGTACTCCCAAGGGGGGTATTGGGAGAATAGGCCTCTAAAATTTTTTTTACCATTTTCAACTCCCAAGGGAGGGAGGGGTATTGGGACAATAGGCCTCTAAAATTTTTTTTATAGTTTTGTACTCCCAAGGGGGGGTATTGGGAGAATAGGCTTCTAAAAAATTTTTTTACCATTTTCAACTCCCAAGCAGGGGGGGTATTGGGACAGTGGCCTCTAAATTTTTTTTAACATTTTGTACTCCCGAGGGGGGGGGGGGTATTGGGAGAATAGGCCTCTAAAATTTTTTTTTAACATTTTGTACTCCCAAGGGGGGGGGGGGGTATTGGGAGAATAGGCCTCTACAAAAATTTGTATAGCTGTGTACTCCCAAGGGTGGGGGGGAGGTATTGGGACAATAGGCCTCTAAAATTTGTTTATAGTTTTGTACTCCCAAGGGGGGTGGGTATTGGGAGAATAGGCTTCTAAAAATTTTTTTTACCATTTTCAACTCACAAGGGGGGGGTGTTGGGAGAATGGCCTCTAAATTTTTTTTTAACATTTTGTACTCCCAAGGGGGGTATTGGGAGAATAGGCCTCTAAAATTTTTTTTACCATTTTCAACCCTCAAGCGTGGGGGGGTATTGGGAGAATAGGCCTCTAAAATTTTATTTATAGTTTTGTACTCCCAAGGGGGGGGGGGGGGGTATTGGGAGAATAGGCTTCTAAATTTTTTTTTTAACATTTTCAACACCCAAGGGGGTATTGGGAGAATAGGTCTCTAAATTTTTTTTTACAATTTTCAACTCCCAAGGGGGGGGGTATTGGGAGAATAGGCTTCTAAAATTTTTTTTTAACATTTTCAACTCCCAAGGGGGGTATTGGGAGAATAGGCCTCTACAAAAATTTGTATAGTTTTGTACTCCCAGGGGGGGGGGGGGGGGGTATTGGGGCTTCTAAATGTTTTTTAACATTTTCAACTCCCATGGGGGGGTATTGGGAGAATAGGCCTCTAAAAAAATGTTTATAGTTTTGTACTCCCAAGGGGGTTATTGGGAGAATAGGCTTCTAAAATTTTTTTAACATTTTCAACTCCCAAGGGGGTTATTGGGAGAATACGCCTCTAAATTTTTTTTCACCATTTTCAACTCCCAAGGGGGGGGGGGGTATTGGGAGAATGACCTCTAAAATTTTTTTTAACATTTTGTACTCCCAAGGGGGGGTATTGGGAGAATAGGCTTCTAAATTTTTTTTTTACATTTTCAACTCCCAAGTGGGGGTATTGGGAGAATTGGCCTCTACAAAAATTTGTATAGCTTTGTACTCCCAAGGGGGGGGGGGGGTATTGGGAGAATGGCCTCTAAATTTGTTTTTAACATTTTGTACTCCCAAGGGGGGTATTGGGAGAATAGGCCTCTACAAAAATTTGTATAGCTTTGTACTCCCAAGGGGGGGGGTATTGGGAGAATAGGTTTCTAAAATTGTTTTTAACATTTTCAACTCCCAAGGGGGGGGGGGATATTGGGAGAATAGGCTCTAAAATTTTTTTTAACATTTTGTACTCCCAAGGAGTGGGTATTGGGAGAATAGGCCTCTAAAATTTTTTTATAGCTTTGTACTCCCAGGGGGGTGGGTATTGGGAGAATAGGCTTCTAAAATTTTTTTTATAGTTTTGTACTCCCAAGGGAAGGGTATTGGGAGAATAGGCCTCTAAAATTTTTTTTACCATTTTCAACTCCCAAGGGGGAGAATGACCTCTAAAATTGTTTTTAACATTTTGTACCCCAAAGGGGGGGGGGGGGGGTATTGGGAGAATAGGCCTCTACAAAAATTTGTATAGCTTTGTACTCCCAAGGGGGGGGGGGGGGGTATTGGAAGAATAGGCTTCTAAAAATTTTTTTATAGTTTTGTAATCCAAAGGGGTGGTATTGGGAGAATAGGTTTCTAAATTTTTTTTTAACATTTTCAACTCCCAAGAGGGGGGGGGGGTATTAAGAGAATAGGCCTCTAAAAATTTTTTATAGCTTTTTTCTCCCAAGGGGGGGGGGGGGGTATTGGGAGAATAGGCTTCTAAAATTTTTTTATAGTTTTGTACTCCCAAGGGGGGGTATTGGGAGAATAGGCTTCTAATTTTTTTTTAACATTTTCAACTCCCAAGGGGGGGGGGGTATTGGGAAAATAGGCTCTAAATTTTTTTTAACATTTTGTACTCCCAAGGGGGTTATTGGGAGAATAGGCCTCTACAAAAATTTGTATAGCTTTGTACTCCCACGTGGGGGGGGGGGGTATTGGGAGAATAGGCCTCTAAATTTTTTTATAGTTTTGTACTCCCAAGGGGGGTATTGGGAGAATAGGCCTCTAATTTTTTTTGCCATTTTCACCTCCCAAGAGGGGGGGCGGTTATTGGGAGAATGGACTCTAAAATTGTTTTTAACATTTTGTACTCCCAAGGGGGGAGGTATTGGGAGAATAGGCCTCTACAAAAATTTGTATGGTTTTGTACTCCCAGGGGGGGGGGGGGGTATTGGGGCTTCAAAAATTTTTTAAACATAGGCCTCTAAAATTTTTTTATAGTTTTGTACTCCCAACGGGGAGGGGGGATTGGGAGAATAGGCCTCTAAATTTTTTTTATAGTTTTGTACTCCCAAGGGGTATTGGGAGAATAGGCTTCTAAAAGTTTTTTTATAGTTTTGTACTCCCAAGGGGGGGGGGGGTATTGGGAGACTAAGCCTCTACAAAAATTTGTATAGTTTTGTATTCCCAGGGGGGGGATATCGGGGCTTCTAAATTTTTTTTAACATTTTCAACTCCCAAGGGGGGGGCGGTATTGGGAGAATAGGCCTCTAAATTTTTTTTATAGTTTTGTACTCCCAAGGGGGGGGGGGGGTATTGGGAGAATAGACTTCTTAAATTTTTTTAACATTTTCAACTCCCAAGGGCAGTGGTATTGGGTGAATAGGCCTCTAAAGATTTTTTTATAGTTTTGTACTCCCAAGGGGGGAGGTATTGGGAGAACAGGCTTCTAAAAAAATTGTTATAGTTTTGTATTCCCAAGGGGGGGGGGGGGTATTGGGAGAATAGACTTCTAAAATTTTTTTAACATTTTGTACTCCCAAAAGGGGGTATTGGGAGAATAGGCCTCTACAAAAATTTGTATAGTTTTGTACTCCCAGGGGGGGTATTGGGGCTTCTAAAAATTTGTTTAACATTTTCAACTTCCAAGGGAGTGTATTGGGAGAATAGGCCTCTAAAAGAATTTTTATAGTTTTGTACTCCCAAGGGGGTGGGGGGGGGGGTATTGGGAGAATAGGCTTCTAATTTTTTTTAACATTTTGAAGTCCCAAGGGGGGGGTGTATTGGGAGAATAGGCCTTTAAAAAAAAATTTATAGTTTTGTACTAACAAGGGTGGGGTATTGGGAGACTAGGCCTCTAAAAAATTTTTATAGCTTTGTTCTCCCAAGGGGTGGGGGGGGGGATTGGGAGAATAGGCCTCTAAAATGTTTTTTAACATTTTGTACTCCCAAGGGGGGGTATTGGGAGAATAGACCTCTAAAATTTTTTTTAACATTTTGTACTCCCAAGGGGGGGTATCGTGAGAATAGGCCTCTAAAATTGTTTTTATAGTTTTGTACTCCCAAGGGGGGGTATTGGGAGAATAGGCCTCTACAAAAATTTGTATAGCTTTGTACTCCCAACGGGGGGGGGGGGGGGGGGGTATTGTGAGAATAGGCCTCTTAAAAAAAATTTATAGTTTTGTACTCCCAAGGGGGGGTATTGGGAGAATAGGCTTCCAAATTTTTTTTTAAACGTTTCAACTCTCAAGGGGGGGTATTGGGAGAATAGGCCTCTAAAATTTTGTTTTACCATTTTCAACTCCCAAGGGGGGGGGGGGTATTGGGAGAATGGCCTCTAAATTTTTTTTAAACATTTTGTACTCCCAAGGGGGGTTATTGTGAGAATAGGCCTCTAAAAATTTTTTCATAGTTTTGTACTCCCGAGGGGGGGTATTGGGAAAATAGGCTTCTAAATTTTTTTTTACATTTTCAACTCCCAAGGGGGGTATTGGGAGAATAGGCCTCTAAAATTTTTTTGTACCATTTTCAACTCCCAAGGGTGGGGGGGGGGGGGGGTATTGGGATAATGGCCTCTAAATTTTTTTTTAACATTTTGTACTCCCAAGGGGGGTTATTGGGAGAATGGCCTCTAAAATTTTTTTTAATATTTTGTACTCCCAAGGGGGGTATTGGGAGAATAGGCCTCTACAAAAATTTGTATAGCTTTGTACTCCCAAGGGGGGAGGGGGGTATTGGTAGAATAGGCCTCTAAATTTTTTTTATAGTTTTGTACTCCCAAGGGGGGGTATTGGGAAAATAGGCTTCTAAATTTTTTTTTTACATTTTCAACTCCCAAGGGGGGTATTGGGAGAATAGTCCTCTAAAATTTTTTTTACCATTTTCAACTCCCAAGGGGGGGGGGGTATTGGGAGAATGGCCTCTAAATTTTTTTTAACATTGTGTACTCCCAACGGGGGGTATTGGTAGAATAGGCCTCTAAAATTTTTTTTAACATTTTGTACTCCCAAGGGGGGGTATTGGGAGAATAGGCCTCTACAAAAATTTGTATAGCTTTGTACTCCCAAGGGGGGGGGGGTATTGGGAGAATAGGCCGCTAAAATCTTTTTTAACATTTTCAACTCCCAAGGGGGGAGAGGTATTGGGAGAATAGGCCTCTAAATTTTTTTTTATAGTTTTGTACTCCCAAGGGGGGTATTGGGAGAATAGGCTTCTAAAATTTGTTTTTAACATTTTCAACTCCCAAGGGGTGCATTGGGAGAATGGCCTCTAAATTTTTTTTACCATTTTCAACTCCCTAGGCGGGGTATTTGGAGAATAGGCCTCTACAAAAATTTGTATAGTTTTGTACTCCCAAGGGGGGGGTATTGGGAGAATGGGCTCTAATTTGTTTTTTTAACATTTTGTACTCCTAAGGGTGGGGGGTATTGGAAGAATATGCTTCTAAAATTTTTTTTAACATTTTCAACTCCCAAGGGGGGGTATTGGGAGAATAGGCCTCTACAAAAATGTGTATAGCTTTGTACTCCCAGGGGGGGGGGGGTATTGGGAGAATAGGCCTCTAAAAAAAAATTATAGTTTTGTACTCCCAAGGGTGGGGGGGGGTATTGGGAGAATAGGCTTCTAAAAATTTTTTTTAACATTTTCAACTCCCATTTTTTTTTAACATTTTGTACTCCCAAGGGGGGGTATTGGGAGAATAGGCCTCTACAAAAATTTGTATGGCTTTGTATTCCCAAGGGGGGGGGGGGGGTATTGGTAGAATAGGCCTCTACATTTTTTTATGTTTATAGTTTTGTACTCCCAAGGATTGGGAGAATAGGCTTCTAAAATTTTTTTTAACATTTTCAACTCCCAAGGGGGGGGTATTGGGAGAATAGGCCTCTAAATTTTTTTTCACCATTTTCAACTCCCAAGGGGGGGGGGGGTATTGGGAGAATAGGCCTCTACAAAAATTTGTATAGCTTTGTACTCCCAAGGGGGGGGGGGGTATTGGGAGAATAGGCCTCTAAAAAAATTTTCATAGTTTTGTACTCCCAAGGGGGGGTATTGGGAGAATAGGCTTCTAAAATTTTTTTTAACATTTTGTACTCCCAAGGGGGGGGTATTGGGAGAATAGGCCTCTACAAAAATTTGTATAGCTTTGTACTCCCAAGGGGGGGGGTATTGTTAGAATAGGCCTCTACATTTTTTTATGTTTATAGTTTTGTACTCCCAAGGGGGTAATTGGGAGAATAGGCTTCTAAAATTTTTTTAACATTTTCAACTCCCAAGAGGTAGGGGGTATTGGGAGAATAGGCCTCTAAATTTTTTTTCACCATTTTCAACTCCCAAGGGGGGGGTATTGGGAGAATGGCCTCTAAATTTTTTTTTAAGATTTTGTACTCCCAAGGGGGGGGTATTGGGAGAATAGGCTTCTAAATTTTTTTTTTACATTTTCAACTCCCAAGGAGGGTTATTTTTATTATTTTTTGTTATTATTATTTTGTACTCCCAAGGGGGTTATTGGGAGAATAGGCTTCTAAAATTTTTTAACATTTTCAACTCCCAAGGGGGGTATTGGGAGAATACGCCTCTAAATTTTTTTTTCACCATTTTCAACTCCCATTGGGAGAATGACCTCTAAAATTTTTTTTAACATTTTGTACTCCCAAGGGGACGGGTATTGGGAGAATAGGCTTCTAAATTTTTTTTTACATTTTCAACTCCCAAGGGGGGGTATTGGGAGAATTGGCCTCTACAAAAATTTGTATAGCTTTGTACTCCCAAGGGGGGGGGGTATTGGGAGAATAGGCCTCTAAAAATTTTTTTATAGTTTTGTACTCCCAAGGGGTATTGGGAGAATAGGCTTCTAATTTTTTTTTAACATTTTCAAATCTCAAGGGGGGTATTGGGAGAATAGGCCTCTAAAATTTTTTATAGTCTTGTACTCCCGAGGGTAGGTATTGGGAGAATAGGCTTCTAAAATTTTTTTTTAACATTTTCAACGCCCAAGGGGGGTATTGGGAGAATATGCCTCTAAATTTTTTTTTACCATTTTCAACTCCCAAGGTGTTGGGGGGGGGGGTATTGGGAGAATGGCCTCTAATATTTTTTTTTACCATTTTCAACTCCCAAGGGGGGGGGTATTGGGAGAATACGCCTCTAAAACTGTTTTTATAGTTTTGTACTCCCAAGGGGGGTATTGGGAGAATAGGCCTCTAAAATTTTTTTTACAATTTTCAACTCCCAAGGAAGGGAGGGGTATTGGGACAATAGGCCTCTAAAATTTTTTTTATAGTTTTGTACTCCCAAGGGGGGGTATTGGGAGAATAGGCTTCTAAAATTTTTTTTTACCATTTTCAACTCCCAAGCGGGGGTATTGGGAGAATAGGCCTCTAAAATTTTGTTTTACCATTTTCAACTCCCAAGGGGGGGGGGGTGTTGGGAGAATGGCCTCTAAATTTTTCTTTAACATTTTGTACTCCCAAGGGGGGTATTGGGAGAATAGGCCTCTAAAATTTTTTTTACCATTTTCAACTCCCAAGGGAGGGAGGGGTATTGGGACAATAGGCCTCTAAAATTTTTTTTATAGTTTTGTACTCCCAAGGGGGGGTATTGGGAGAATAGGCTTCTAAAATTTTTTTTTACCATTTTCAACTCCCAAGCGGGGGTATTGGGAGAATAGGCCTCTAAAATTTTGTTTTACCATTTTCAACTCCCAAGGGGGGGGGGGGGGGTGTTGGGAGAATGGCCTCTAAATTTTTCTTTAACATTTTGTACTCCCAAGGGGGGTATTGGGAGAATAGGCCTCTAAAATTTTTTTTACCATTTTCAACTCCCAAGGGAAGGAGGGGTATTGGGACAATAGGCCTCTAAAATTTTTTTTATAGTTTTGTACTCCCAAGGGGGGGTATTGGGAGAATAGGCTTCTAAAAATTTTTTTTACCATTTTCAACTCCCAAGCGGGGGGGTATTGGGACAGTGGCCTCTAAATTTTTTTTTAACATTTTGTACTCCCGAGGGGGGGGGTATTGGGAGAATAGGCCTCTAAAATTTTTTTTTAACATTTTGTACTCCCAAGGGGGGGGGGGGGGTATTGGGAGAATAGGCCTCTACAAAAATTTGTATAGCTGTGTACTCCCAAGGGTGGGGGGGGAGGTATTGGGACAATAGGCCTCTAAAATTTTTTTATAGTTTTGTACTCCCAAGGGGGGTGGGTATTGGGAGAATAGGCTTCTAAAAAAATTTTTTACCATTTTCAACTCACAAGGGGGGGGGGGTGTTGGGAGAATGGGCTCTAAATTTTTTTTAACGTTTTGTACTCCCAAGGGGGGTATTGGGAGAATAGGCCTCTAAAATTTTTTTTACCATTTTCAACCCTCAAGCGTGGGGGGGGTATTGGGAGAATAGGCCTCTAAAATTTTATTTATAGTTTTGTACTCCCAAGGGGGGGGTATTGGGAGAATAGGCTTCTAAAATTTTTTTTTTACATTTTCAACTCCCAAGGGGGGTATTGGGAGAATAGGCCTCTACAAAAATTTGTATAGTTTTGTACTCCAAGGGGGGGGGGGGGGTATTGGGGCTTCTAAATGTTTTTTAACATTTTCAACTCCCATGGGGGGGTATTGGGAGAATAGGCCTCTAAAAAAATGTTTATAGTTTTGTACTCCCAAGGGGGTTATTGGGAGAATAGGCTTCTACAATTTTTTTAACATTTTCAACTCCCAAGGGGGTTATTGGGAGAATACGCCTCTAAATTTTTTTTCACCATTTTCAACTCCCAAGGGGGGGGTATTGGGAGAATGACCTCTAAATTTTTTTTTAACATTTTGTACTCCAAGGGGGGGTATTGGGAGAATAGGCTTCTAAATTTTTTTTTACATTTTCAACTCCCAAGGGGGGGTATTGGGAGAATTGGCCTCTACAAAAATTTGTATAGCTTTGTACTCCCAAGGGGGGGGGGGGATATTGGGAGAATGGCCTCTAAATTTGTTTTTAACATTTTGTACTCCCAAGGGGGGTATTGGGAGAATAGGCCTCTACAAAAATTTGTATAGCTTTGTACTCCCAAGGGGGAGGGTATTGGGAGAATAGGTTTCTAAAATTGTTTTTAACATTTTCAACTCCCAAGGGGGGGGGGATATTGGGAGAATAGGCTCTAAAATTTTTTTTAACATTTTGTACTCCCAAGGAGTGGGTATTGGGAGAATAGGCCTCTAAAATTTTTTTATAGCTTTGTACTCCCAGGGGGGTGGGTATTGGGAGAATAGGCTTCTAAAATTTTTTTTATAGTTTTGTACTCCCAAGGGAAGGGTATTGGGAGAATAGGCCTCTAAAATTTTTTTTACCATTTTCAACTCCCAAGGGGGAGAATGGCCTCTAAAATTGTTTTTAACATTTTGTACCCCAAAGGGGGGGGGGGGGGGTATTGGGAGAATAGGCCTCTACAAAAATTTGTATAGCTTTGTTCTCCCAAGGGGGGGGGGGGTATTGGAAGAATAGGCTTCTAAAATTTTTTTTATAGTTTTGTAATCCAAAGGGGTGGTATTGGGAGAATAGGTTTCTAAATTTTTTTTTAACATTTTCAACTCCCAAGAGGGGTGGGGGTATTAAGAGAATAGGCCTCTAAAAATTTTTTATAGCTTTTTTCTCCCAAGGGGGTTATTGGGAGAATAGGCCTCTACAAAAATTTGTATAGCTTTGTACTCTCACGTGGTGGGGGGGGGGGGGGGGGTATTGGGGCTTCTAAAATTTGTTTTTAACATTTTCAACTCCCAAGGGGGGGGGGGGGTATTGGGAGAATAGGCCTCTAAATTTTTTTATAGTTTTTGTACTCCCAAGGGGGGTATTGGGAGAATAGGCCTCTAATTTTTTTTGCCATTTTCACCTCCCAAGAGGGGGGGGGGTATTGGGAGAATGGACTCTAAAATTGTTTTGAACATTTTGTACTCCCAAGAGGGGAGGTATTGGGAGAATAGGCCACTACAAAAATTTGTATGGTTTTGTACTCCCAGGGGGGGGGGGGGGGTATTGGGGCTTCAAAAATTTTTTAAACATAGGCCTCTAAAATTTTTTTTATAGTTTTGTACTCCCAAGGGGGGGTATTGGGAGAATAGGCTTCTAAAAATTTTTTTTACCATTTTCAACTCCCAAGCGGGGGGGTATTGGGACAGTGGCCTCTAAATTTTTTTTTAACATTTTGTACTCCCGAGGGGGGGGTATTGGGAGAATAGGCCTCTAAAATTTTTTTTAACATTTTGTACTCCCAAGGGGGGGGGGGGGTATTGGGAGAATAGGCCTCTACAAAAATTTGTATAGCTGTGTACTCCCAAGGGTGGGGGGGGAGGTATTGGGACAATAGGCCTCTAAATTTTTTTTATAGTTTTGTACTCCCAAGGGGGGTGGGTATTGGGAGAATAGGCTTCTAAAAAATTTTTTTACCATTTTCAACTCACAAGGGGGGGGGGGTGTTGGGAGAATGGGCTCTAAATTTTTTTTTAACGTTTTGTACTCCCAAGGGGGGTATTGGGAGAATAGGCCTCTAAAATTTTTTTTACCATTTTCAACCCTCAAGCGTGGGGGGGTATTGGGAGAATAGGCCTCTAAAATTTTATTTATAGTTTTGTACTCCCAAGGGGGGGGTATTGGGAGAATAGGCTTCTAAAATTTTTTTTTACATTTTCAACTCCCAAGGGGGGTATTGGGAGAATAGGCCTCTACAAAAATTTGTATAGTTTTGTACTCCCAAGGGGGGGGGGGGGGTATTGGGGCTTCTAAATGTTTTTTAACATTTTCAACTCCCATGGGGGGGTATTGGGAGAATAGGCCTCTAAAAAAATGTTTATAGTTTTGTACTCCCAAGGGGGTTATTGGGAGAATAGGCTTCTACAATTTTTTTAACATTTTCAACTCCCAAGGGGGTTATTGGGAGAATACGCCTCTAAATTTTTTTTCACCATTTTCAACTCCCAAGGGGGGGGTATTGGGAGAATGACCTCTAAATTTTTTTTTAACATTTTGTACTCCCAAGGGGGGGTATTGGGAGAATAGGCTTCTAAATTTTTTTTTACATTTTCAACTCCCAAGGGGGGGTATTGGGAGAATTGGCCTCTACAAAAATTTGTATAGCTTTGTACTCCCAAGGGGGGGGGGGGGATATTGGGAGAATGGCCTCTAAATTTGTTTTTAACATTTTGTACTCCCAAGGGGGGTATTGGGAGAATAGGCCTCTACAAAAATTTGTATAGCTTTGTACTCCCAAGGGGGAGGGTATTGGGAGAATAGGTTTCTAAAATTGTTTTTAACATTTTCAACTCCCAAGGGGGGGGGGATATTGGGAGAATAGGCTCTAAAATTTTTTTTAACATTTTGTACTCCCAAGGAGTGGGTATTGGGAGAATAGGCCTCTAAAATTTTTTTATAGCTTTGTACTCCCAGGGGGGTGGGTATTGGGAGAATAGGCTTCTAAAATTTTTTTTATAGTTTTGTACTCCCAAGGGAAGGGTATTGGGAGAATAGGCCTCTAAAATTTTTTTTACCATTTTCAACTCCCAAGGGGGAGAATGGCCTCTAAAATTGTTTTTAACATTTTGTACCCCAAAGGGGGGGGGGGGGGGTATTGGGAGAATAGGCCTCTACAAAAATTTGTATAGCTTTGTTCTCCCAAGGGGGGGGGGGTATTGGAAGAATAGGCTTCTAAAATTTTTTTTATAGTTTTGTAATCCAAAGGGGGTGGTATTGGGAGAATAGGTTTCTAAATTTTTTTTTAACATTTTCAACTCCCAAGAGGGGTGGGGGTATTAAGAGAATAGGCCTCTAAAAATTTTTTATAGCTTTTTTCTCCCAAGGGGGTTATTGGGAGAATAGGCCTCTACAAAAATTTGTATAGCTTTGTACTCTCACGTGGTGGGGGGGGGGGGGGGGGGGGTATTGGGGCTTCTAAAATTTGTTTTTAACATTTTCAACTCCCAAGGGGGGGGGGGGGGTATTGGGAGAATAGGCCTCTAAATTTTTTTATAGTTTTGTACTCCCAAGGGGGGTATTGGGAGAATAGGCCTCTAATTTTTTTTGCCATTTTCACCTCCCAAGAGGGGGGGGGTATTGGGAGAATGGACTCTAAAATTGTTTTGAACATTTTGTACTCCCAAGAGGGGAGGTATTGGGAGAATAGGCCACTACAAAAATTTGTATGGTTTTGTACTCCCAGGGGGGGGGGGGGTATTGGGGCTTCAAAAATTTTTTAAACATAGGCCTCTAAAATTTTTTTATAGTTTTGTACTCCCAAGGGGGGGGTATTGGGAGAATAGGCTTCTAAAAATTTTTTTTACCATTTTCAACTCCCAAGCGGGGGGGTATTGGGACAGTGGCCTCTAAATTTTTTTTTTAACATTTTGTACTCCCGAGGGGGGGGTATTGGGAGAATAGGCCTCTAAAATTTTTTTTAACATTTTGTACTCCCAAGGGGGGGGGGGGTATTGGGAGAATAGGCCTCTACAAAAATTTGTATAGCTGTGTACTCCCAAGGGTGGGGGGGGAGGTATTGGGACAATAGGCCTCTAAATTTTTTTTATAGTTTTGTACTCCCAAGGGGGGTGGGTATTGGGAGAATAGGCTTCTAAAAATTTTTTTTACAATTTTCAACTCACAAGGGGGGGGGTGTTGGGGAATGGCCTCTAAATTTTTTTTTAACGTTTTGTACTCCCAAGGGGGGTATTGGGAGAATAGGCCTCTAAAATTTTTTTTACCATTTTCAACCCTCAAGCGTGGGGGGGTATTGGGAGAATAGGCCTCTAAAATTTTATTTATAGTTTTGTACTCCCAAGGGGGGGGGGGGGTATTGGGAGAATAGGCTTCTAAAATTTTTTTTTTAACATTTTCAACACCCAAGGGGGTATTGGGAGAATAGGTCTCTAAATTTTTTTTTACAATTTTCAACTCCCAAGGGGGGGGGGTATTGGGAGAATAGGCTTCTAAAATTTTTTTTTAACATTTTCAACTCCCAAGGAGGGTATTGGGAGAATAGGCCTCTACAAAAATTTGTATAGTTTTGTACTCCCAAGGGGGGGGGGGGGTATTGGGGCTTCTAAATGTTTTTTAACATTTTCAACTCCCATGGGGGGGTATTGGGAGAATAGGCCTCTAAAAAAATGTTTATAGTTTTGTACTCCCAAGGGGGTTATTGGGAGAATAGGCTTCTAAAATTTTTTTAACATTTTCAACTCCCAAGGGGGTTATTGGGAGAATACGCCTCTAAATTTTTTTTCACCATTTTCAACTCCCAAGGGGGGGGTATTGGGAGAATGACCTCTAAAATTTTTTTTAACATTTTGTACTCCCAAGGGGGGGTATTGGGAGAATAGGCTTCTAAATTTTTTTTTACATTTTCAACTCCCAAGGGGGGGTATTGGGAGAATTGGCCTCTACAAAAATTTGTATAGCTTTGTACTCCAAGGGGGGGGGGTATTGGGAGAATGGCCTCTAAATTTGTTTTTAACATTTTGTACTCCCAAGGGGGGTATTGGGAGAATAGGCCTCTACAAAAATTTGTATAGCTTTGTACTCCCAAGGGGGAGGGTATTGGGAGAATAGGTTTCTAAAATTGTTTTTAACATTTTCAACTCCCAAGGGGGGGGGATATTGGGAGAATAGGCTCTAAAATTTTTTTTTACATTTTGTACTCCCAAGGAGTGGGTATTGGGAGAATAGGCCTCTAAAATTTTTTTATAGCTTGGTACTCCCAGGGGGGTGGGTATTGGGAGAATAGGCTTCTAAAATTTTTTTTATAGTTTTGTACTCCCAAGGGAAGGGTATTGGGAGAATAGGCCTCTAAAATTTTTTTTACCATTTTCAACTCCCAAGGGGGAGAATGGCCTCTAAAATTGTTTTTAAAATTTTGTACCCCAAAGGGAGGGGGGGGGGGGGGGGTATTGGGAGAATAGGCCTCTACAAAAATTTGTATAGCTTTGTACTCCCAAGGGGGGGGGGGGGTAGGCTCTAAATTTTTTTAACATTTTGTACTCCGAAGGGGGTTATTGGGAGAATAGGCCTCTACAAAAATTTGTATAGCTTTGTACTCTCACGTGGGGGGGGGGGGTATTGGGGATTCTAAAATTTGTTTTTAACATTTTCAACTCCCAAGGGGGGGGGGGGGTATTGGGAGAATAGGCCTCTAAATTTTTTTATAGTTTTGTACTCCCAAGGGGGGTATTGGGAGAATAGGCCTCTAATTTTTTTTGCCATTTTCACCTCCCAAGAGGGGGGGGGGGTATTGGGAGAATGGACTCTAAAATTGTTTTTAACATTTTGTACTCCCAAGAGGGGAGGTATTGGGAGAATAGGCCACTACAAAAATTTGTATGGTTTTGTACTCCCAGGGGGGGGGGGGGTATTGGGGCTTCAAACATTTTTTAAACATAGGCCTCTAAAATTTTTTTTATAGTTTTGTACTCCCAACGGGAGGGGGGATTGGGAGAATAGGCCTCTAAATTTTTTTTTATAGTTTTGTACTCCCAAGGGGTATTGGGAGAATAGGCTTCTAAAAGTTTTTTTATAGTTTTGTACTCCCAAGGGGGGGGGGGTATTGGGAGAATAAGCCTCTACAAAAATTTGTATAGTTTTGTATTCCCAGGGGGGGATATCGGGGCTTCTAAATTTTTTTTAACATTTTCAACTCCCAAGGGGGGGGGCGGTATTGGGAGAATAGGCCTCTAAAATTTTTTTTATAGTTTTGTACTCCCAAGGGGGGGGGGGGTATTGGGAGAATAGACTTCTTAAATTTTTTTAACATTTTCAACTCCCAGGGGCAGTGGTATTGGGTGAATAGGCCTCTAAAGATTTTTTTATAGTTTTGTACTCCCAAGGGGGGGAGGTATTGGGAGAACAGGCTTCTAAAAAAATTGTTATAGTTTTGTATTCCCAAGGGGGGGGGGGGGGTATTGGGAGAATAGACTTCTAAATTTTTTTTAACATTTTGTACTCCCAAAAGGGGGTATTGGGAGAATAGGCCTCTACAAAAATTTGTATAGTTTTGTACTCCCAGGGGGGGTATTGGGGCTTCTAAAAATTTGTTTAACATTTTCAACTTCCAAGGAGTGTATTGGGAGAATAGGCCTCTAAAAGAATTTTTATAGTTTTGTACTCCCAAGGGGGTGGGGGGGGGGTATTGGGAGAATAGGCTTCTAATTTTTTTTTAACATTTTGAAGTCCCAAGGGGGGGGGGGTGTATTGGGAGAATAGGCCTTTAAAAAAATTTATAGTTTTGTACTAACAAGGGTGGGGTATTGGGAGACTAGGCCTCTAAAAAATTTTTATAGCTTTGTTCTCCCAAGGGGTGGGGGGGGGATTGGGAGAATAGGCCTCTAAAATGTTTTTTAACATTTTGTACTCCCAAGGGGGGGTATTGGGAGAATAGACCTCTAAATTTTTTTTTAACATTTTGTACTCCCAAGGGGGGGTATCGTGAGAATAGGCCTCTAAAATTGTTTTTTATAGTTTTGTACTCCCAAGGGGGGGGTATTGGGAGATTAGGCCTCTACAAAAATTTGTATAGCTTTGTACTCCCAACGGGGGGGGGGGGGTATTGTGAGAATAGGCCTCTTAAAAAAAATTTATAGTTTTGTACTCCCAAGGGGGGGTATTGGGAGAATAGGCTTCCAAATTTTTTTTTAACATTTTCAACTCTCAAGGGGGGGTATTGGGAGAATAGGCCTCTAAAATTTTGTTTTACCATTTTCAACTCCCAAGGGGGGGGGGGGTGGGTATTGGGAGAATGGCCTCTAAATTTTTTTTAAACATTTTGTACTCCCAAGGGGGGTTATTGTGAGAATAGGCCTCTAAAAATTTTTTCATAGTTTTGTACTCCCGAGGGGGGGTATTGGGAAAATAGGCTTCTAAATTTTTTTTACATTTTCAACTCCCAAGGGGGGTATTGGGAGAATAGGCCTCTAAAATTTTTTTGTACCATTTTCAACTCCCAAGGGTGGGGGGGGGGTATTGGGATAATGGCCTCTAAATTTTTTTTAAACATTTTGTACTCCCAAGGGGGGTTATTGGGAGAATGGCCTCTAAAATTTTTTTTAATATTTTGTACTCCCAAGGGGGGTATTGGGAGAATAGGCCTCTACAAAAATTTGTATAGCTTTGTACTCCCAAGGGGGGAAGGGGGTATTGGTAGAATAGGCCTCTAAAAATTTTTTATAGTTTTGTACTCCCAAGGGGGGGTATTGGGAAAATAGGCTTCTAAATTTTTTTTTTACATTTTCAACTCCCAAGGGGGGTATTGGGAGAATAGTCCTCTAAAATTTTTTTTTACCATTTTCAACTCCCAAGGGGGGGGGGGTATTGGGAGAATGACCTCTAAATTTTTTTTTAACATTTTGTACTCCCAACGGGGGGTATTGGTAGAATAGGCCTCTAAATTTTTTTTAACATTTTGTACTCCCAAGGGAGGGTATTGGGAGAATAGGCCTCTACAAAAATTTGTATAGCTTTGTACTCCCAAGGGGGGGGGGGGGGGGGGGGGGGGTATTGGGAGAATAGGCCGCTAAAATCTTTTTTAACATTTTCAACTCCCAAGGGGGGAGAGGTATTGGGAGAATAGGCCTCTAAATTTTTTTTTATAGTTTTGTACTCCCAAGGGGGGTATTGGGAGAATAGGCTTCTAAAATTTGTTTTTAACATTTTCAACTCCAAGGGGTGCATTGGGAGAATGGCCTCTAAATTTTTTTTACCATTTTCAACTCCCTAGGCGGGGTATTTGGAGAATAGGCCTCTACAAAAATTTGTATAGCTTTGTACTCCCAAGGGGGAGTATTGGGAGAATGGGCTCTAATTTGTTTTTTTAACATTTTGTACTCCCAAGGGTGGGGGGTATTGGAAGAATATGCTTCTA
>CAWVNZ010000697.1:0-27852 GCA_963930735.1 Dioctria linearis
TTGCCTTTTCTATAGTAAATTATTCAAAAAATAATTTTTTACTGTCGCAAATTTTAAATACGCCAGGGATTGCCTTTTCTATAGTAAATTATTCAAAAAATAATTTTTTACTGTCGCAAATTTTAAATACGCCAGGGATTGTCTTTTCTGTAGAAAATTTTTCAAAAATTAATTTTTTACTGTCGCAAATTTTAAATACGCCAGAGATTGCCTTTTCTATAGTAAATTTTTCAAAAAATAATTTTTTACTGTCGCAAATTTTAAATACGCCAGGGATTGTCTTTTCTATAGTAAATTTTTCAAAAAATAATTTTTTACTGTCACAAATTTTAAATACGCCAGGGATTGACTTTTCCATATTAAATTTTGCAAAAAATAATTTTTTTCTGTCGCAAATTTTAATTGCGCCAGGGATTGCCTTTTCTACAGTAAATTTTTCAAAAAATAATTTTTTATTGTCGCAAATTTTAAATACGCCAGGGCTTGCCTTTTCTACAGGAAATTTTTCAAAAACTAATTTTTTACTGTCGCAAATTTTAAATACGCCAGGGATTGCCTTTTCTATAGTAAATTATTCAAAAAATAATTTTTTACTGTCGCAAATTTTAATTGCGCCAGGGATTGCCTTTTCTATAGTAAATTTTGCAAAAAATAATTTTTTACTGTCGCAAATTTTAATTACGCCAGGGATTGCCTTTTCTACAGTAAATTTTTCAAAAATTAATTTTTTACTGTCGCAAATTTTAATTACGCCAGGGATTGCCTTTTCTACAGTAAATTTTTCAAAAAATAATTTTTAACTGTCGCAAATTTTAATTGCGCCAGGGATTGCCTTTTCTATAGTAAATTTTTCTAAAATTAATTTTTTACTGTCGCAAATTTTAAATACGCTAGGGATTGCCTTTTCTATAGTAAATTTTGCAAAAAATAATTTTTTACTGTCGCAAATTTTAATTGCGCCAGGGATTGCCTTTTCCACAGTAAATTTTTCAAAAACTAATTTTTTACTGTCGCAAATTTTAATTACGCCAGGGATTGCCTTTTCTATAGTAAATTTTTCAAAAAATAGTTTTTTACTGTCGCAAATTTTAATTGCGCCAGGGATTGCCTTTTCTATAGTAAATTTTTCAAAAACTAATTTTTTACTGTCGAAAATTTTAATTACGCCAGGGATTGCCTTTTCTATAGTAAATTATTCAAAAAATAATTTTTTACTGTCGCAAATTTTAATTACGCCAGGGATTGCCTTTTCTTTAGTAAATTTTTCAAAAACTAATTTTTTACTGTCGCAAATTTAAATTTCGCCGGGGATTGCCTTTTCTATAGTTAATTTTTCAAAATTTAATTTTATACTGTCGCAAATTTTAATTGCGCCAGGGATTGCCTTTTCTATAGTAAATTTTGCAAAAAATAATTTTCTACTGTCAAAAATTTTAATTGCGCCAGGCATTGCCTTTTCTATAGTAAATTTTTCAAAAACTAATTTTTTACTGTCGCAAGTTTTAATTACGCCAGGGATTGCCTTTTCTATAGTAAATTTTTCAAAAAATAATTTTTTACTGTCGCAAATTTTAATTGCGCCAGGGATTAACTTTTCTATAGTAAATTTTTCAAAAATTAATTTTTTACTGTCGCAAATTTTAAATACGCCAGGGATTGCCTTTTCTATAGTAAATTATTCAAAAAATAATTTTTTACTGTCGCAAATTTTAAATACGCCAGGGATTGCCTTTTCTATAGTAAATTATTCAAAAAATAATTTTTTACTGTCGCAAATTTTAAATACGCCAGGGATTGTCTTTTCTGTAGTAAATTTTTCAAAAATTAATTTTTTACTGTCGCAAATTTTAAATACGCCAGAGATTGCCTTTTCTATAGTAAATTATTCAAAAAATAATTTGATACTGTCGCAAATTTTAAATACGCCAGGGATTGCCTTTTCTATAGTAAATTTTTCAAAAATTAATTTTATACTGTCGCAAATTTTAAATACGCCAGGGATTGCCTTTTCTATATTAAATTTTTCAAAAACTAATTTTTTATTGTCGAAAATTTTAATTGCGCCAGGGATTGCCTTTTCTGCAGTAAATTTTTCAAAAACTAATTTTTTACTGTCGCAAATTTTAATTACGCCGGGGATTGCCTTTTCTATAGTTAATTTTTCAAAATTTAATTTTATACTGTCGCAAATTTTAATTGCGCCAGGGATTGCCCTTTCTATAGTAAATTTTGCAAAAAATAATTTTCTACTGTCAAAAATTTTAATTGCGCCAGGCATTGCCTTTTCTATAGTAAATTTTTCAAAAACTAATTTTTTACTGTCGCAAGTTTTAATTACGCCAGGGATTGCCTTTTCTATAGTAAATTTTTCAAAAAATAATTTTTTACTGTCGCAAATTTTAATTGCGCCAGGGATTAACTTTTCTATAGTAAATTTTTCAAAAAATAATTTTTTACTGTCGCAAATTTTAAATACGCCAGGGATTGCCTTTTCTATAGTAAATTATTCAAAAAATAATTTTTTACTGTCGCAAATTTTAAATACGCCAGGGATTGCCTTTTCTATAGTAAATTATTCAAAAAATAATTTTTTACTGTCGCAAATTTTAAATACGCCAGGGATTGTCTTTTCTGTAGAAAATTTTTCAAAAATTAATTTTTTACTGTCGCAAATTTTAAATACGCCAGAGATTGCCTTTTCTATAGTAAATTATTCAAAAAATAATTTTTTACTGTCGCAAATTTTAAATACGCCAGGGATTGTCTTTTCTGTAGTAAATTTTTCAAAAATTAATTTTTTACTGTCACAAATTTTAAATACGCCAGGGATTGACTTTTCCATATTAAATTTTGCAAAAAATAATTTTTTTCTGTCGCAAATTTTAATTGCGCCAAGGATTGCCTTTTCTACAGTAAATTTTTCAAAAAATAATTTTTTATTGTCGCAAATTTTAAATACGCCAGGGCTTGCCTTTTCTACAGGAAATTTTTCAAAAACTAATTTTTTACTGTCGCAAATTTTAAATACGCCAGGGATTGCCTTTTCTATAGTAAATTTTTAAAAAATTAATTTTTTACTGTCGCAAATTTTAAATACGCCAGGGATTGCCTTTTCTATAGTAAATTATTCAAAAAATAATTTTTTATTGTCGCAAATTTTAATTGCGGCAGGGATTGAATTTTCTACAGTAAATTTTTCAAAAAATACTTTTCTACTGTCGCAAATTTTAATTACGCCAGTGATTGCCTTTTCTATAGAAAATTATTCAAAAAATAATTTTTTATTGTCGCAAATTTTAAATACGCCACTGATTGCCTTTTCTATAGTAAATTATTCAAAAAATAATTTTTTACTGTCGCAAATTTTAAATACGCCAGGGATTGCCTTTTCTATAGTATATTATTCAAAAAATAATTTTTTACTGTCGCAAATTTTAATTACGCCAGGGATTGCCTTTTCTATAGTAAATTTTTCACAAATTAATTTTATACTGTCGCAAATTTTAAATACGCCAGGGATTGCCTTTTCTATAGTAAATTTTTCAAAAATTAATTTTATACTGTCGCAAATTTTAAATACGCCAGGGATTGCCTTTTCTACAGTAAATTTTTCAAAAAATAATTTTTTACTGTCGCAAATTTTAATTACGCCAGGGATTGCCTTTTCTATTGTAAATTTTTCAAAATTTAATTTTATACTGTCGCAGATTTTAATTGCGCCAGGGATTGCCTTTTCTACAGTAAATTTTTCAAAAAATAATTTTCTACTGGCGCAAATTTTAATTACGCCAGGGATTGCCTTTTCTATAGTAAATTTGTCAAAAATTAATTTTATACTTTCGCAAATTTTAATTACGCCAGGGATTGCCTTTTCTATAGTAAATTTTAAAAAAATAGTTTTTTACTGTCGCAAATTTTAATTGCGCCAGGAATTGCTTTTCTATAGTAAATTTTTCAAAAACTAATTTTTTACTGTCGAAAATTTTAATTACGCCAGGGATTGTCTTTTCTATAGTAAATTTTTCAAAAAATAGTTTTTTACTATCGCAAATTTTAATAGCGCCAGTGATTGCTTTTCTATAGTAAATTTTTCAAAAACTAATTTTTTACTGTCGAAAATTTTAATTACGCCAGATTGCCTTTTCTATAGTAAATTATTCAAAAAATAATTTTTTACTGTCGCAAATTTTAATTGCGCCAGGGATTGCCATTTCTCTAGTAAATTTTTCAAAAACTAATTTTTTACTGTCGAAAATTTTAATTACGCCAGGGATTGCCTTCTCTATAGTAAATTATTCAAAAAATAATTTTTTACTGTCGCAAATTTTAATTACGCCAGGGATTGCCTTTTCTATAGTAAATTATTCAAAAAATAATTTTTTACTGTCGCAAATTTTAAATACGCCAGGGATTGCCTTTTCTATAGTAAATTTTGCAAAAAATAATTTTTTACTGTCGCAAATTTTAATTACGCCAGGGATTGCCTTTTCTACGGTAAATTTTTCAAAAATTAATTTTTTACTGTTGCAAATTTTAATTACGCCAGGGATTGCCTTTTCTTCAGTAAATTTTTCAAAAAATAATTTTTAACTGTCGCAAATTTTAATTGCGCCAGTGATTGCTTATTCTATAGTAAATTTTTCTAAAATTAATTTTTTACTGTCGCAAATTTTAAATACGCCAGGGATTGCCTTTTCTATAGTAAATTTTGCAAAAAATAATTTTTTACTGTCGCAAATTTTAATTGCGCCAGGGATTGCCTTTTCTACAGTAAATTTTTCAAAAACTAATTTTTTACTGTCGCAAATTTTAATTATGCCAGGGATTGCTTTTCTATAGTAAATTTTGCAAAAAATAATTTTTTTACTGTCGCAAATTTTAATTACGCCAGGGATTGCCTTTTCTACAGTAAATTTTTCAAAAAATAATTTTTAACTGTCGCAAATTTTAATTGCGCCAGGGATTGCCTTTTCTATAGTAAATTATTCAAAAAATAATTTTTTACTGTCGCAAATTTTAATTGCGCCAGGGATTGCCTTTTCTATAGTAAATTTTGCAAAAAATAATTTTTTACTGTCGCAAATTTTAATTACGCCAGGGATTGCCTTTTCTACAGTAAATTTTTCAAAAATTAATTTTTTACTGTCGCAAATTTTAATTACGCCAGGGATTGCCTTTTCTATAGTAAATTTTTCAAAAAATAGTTTTTTACTGTCGCAAATTTTAATTGCGCCAGGGATTGCTTTTCTATAGTAAATTTTTCAAAAACTAATTTTTTACTGTCGAAAATTTTAATTACGCCAGGGATTGCCTTTTCTATAGTAAATTATTCAAAAAATAATTTTTTACTGTCGCAAATTTTAATTGCGCCAGGGATTGCCTTTTCTATAGTATATTATTCAAAAAATAATTTTTTACTGTCGCAAATTTTAATTACGCCAGGGAAAGCCTTTTCTATAGTAAATTTTTCACAAATTAATTTTATACTGTCGCAAATTTTAAATACGCCAGGGATTGCCTTTTCTATAGTAAATTTTTCAAAAATTAATTTTATACTGTCGCAAATTTTAAATACGCCAGGGATTGCCTTTTCTACAGTAAATTTTTCAAAAAATAATTTTTTACTGTCGAAAATTTTAATTACGCCAGGGATTGCCTTTTCTATTGTAAATTTTTCAAAATTTAATTTTATACTGTCGCAGATTTTAATTACGCCAGGGATTGCCTTTTCTACAGTAAATTTTTCAAAAAATAATTTTCTACTGGCGCAAGTTTTAATTGCGCCAGGGATTGCCTTTTCTACAGTAAATTTGACAAAAAATAATTTTATACTGTCGCAAATTTTAATACGCCAGGGATTGCCTTTTCTATAGTAAATTTTTCAAAAAATAATTTTTTATTGTCGCAAATTTTAATTACGCCAGGGATTGCCTTTCTACAGTAAATTTTTCAAAAACTAATTTTTTACTGTCGCAAATTTTAATTACGCCAGGGATTGCCTTTTCTATAGTAAATTTTTCAAAAATTAATTTTATACTGTCGCAAATTTTAATTACGCCAGGGATTGCCTTTTCTATAGTAAATTTTTCAAAAATTAATTTTATACTGTCGCAAATTTTAAATACGCCAGGGATTGCCTTTTCTACAGTAAATTTTTCAAAAAATAATTTTTTACTGTCGCAAATTTTAATTACGCCAGGGATTGCCTTTTCTATTGTAAATTTTTCAAAATTTAATTTTATACTGTCGCAGATTTTAATTACGCCAGGGATTGCCTTTTCTACAGTAAATTTTTCAAAAAATAATTTTCTACTGGCGCAAGTTTTAATTGCGCCAGGGATTGCCTTTTCTACAGTAAATTTGACAAAAAATAATTTTATACTGTCGCAAATTTTAATACGCCAGGGATTGCTTTTTCTATAGTAAATTTTTCAAAAAATAATTTTTTACTGTCGCAAATTTTAATTACGCCAGGGATTGCCTTTTCTACAGTAAATTTTTCAAAAAATAGTTTTTTACTGTCGCAAATTTTAATTGCGCCAGGGATTGATTGCCTTTTCTATAGTAAATTTTTCAAAAACTAATTTTTTACTGTTGCAAATTTTAATTGCGCCAGGGATTGCCTTTTCTATAGTAAATTTTTCAAAAATTAATTTTTTACTGTCGCAAATTTTAAATACGCCAGGGATTGCCTTTTCTATCGTAAATTATTCAAAAAATAATTTTTTACTGTCGCAAATTTTAAATACGCCAGGGATTGCCTTTTCTATAGTAAATTATTCAAAAAATAATTTTTTACTGTCGCAAATTTTAAATACGCCAGGGATTGTTTTTTCTGTAGTAAATTTTTCAAAAATTAATTTTTTACTGTCGCAAATTTTAGATACGCCAGGGATTGCCTTTTCTATAGTAAATTATTCAAAAAATAATTTTTTACTGTCGCAAATTTTAAATACGCCAGGGATTGTCTTTTCTTTAGTAAATTTTTCAAAAATTAATTTTTTACTGTCGCAAATTTTAAATACGCCAGGGATTGACTTTTCCATATTAAATTTTGCAAAAAATAATTTTTTTCTGTCGAAAATTTTAATTGCGCCAGGGATTGCCTTTTCTACAGTAAATTTTTCAAAAACTAATTTTTTACTGTCGCAAATTTTAAATACGCCAGGGATTGTCTTTTCTATAGTAAATTTTTAAAAAATTAATTTTTTACTGCCGCAAATTTTAAATACGCCAGGGATTGCCTTTTCTATAGTAAATTATTCAAAAAATAATTTTTTATTGTCGCAAATTTTAATTGCGGCAGGGATTGAGTTTTCTACAGTAAATTTTTCAAAAAATACTTTTCTACTGTCGCAAATTTTAATTACGCCAGTGATTGCCTTTTCTATAGAAAATTATTCAAAAAATAATTTTTTATTGTCGCAAATTTTAAATACGCCAGGGATTGCCTTTTCTATAGTAAATTATTCAAAAAATAATTTTTTACTGTCGCAAATTTTAAATACGCCAGGGATTGCCTTTTCTATAGTATATTATTCAAAAAATAATTTTTTACTGTCGCAAATTTTAATTACGCCAGGGATTGCCTTTTCTATAGTAAATTTTTCACAAATTAATTTTATACTGTCGCAAATTTTAAATACGCCAGGGATTGCCTTTTCTATAGTAAATTTTTCAAAAATTAATTTTATACTGTCGCAAATTTTAAATACGCCAGGGATTGCCTTTTCTACAGTAAATTTTTCAAAAAATAATTTTTTACTGTCGCAAATTTTAATTACGCCAGGGATTGCCTTTTCTATTGTAAATTTTTCAAAATTTAATTTTATACTGTCGCAGATTTTAATTGCGCCAGGGATTGCCTTTTCTACAGTAAATTTTTCAAAAAATAATTTTCTACTGGCGCAAGTTTTAATTGCGCCAGGGATTGCCTTTTCTACAGTAAATTTGACAAAAAATAATTTTATACTGTCGCAAATTTTAATGCTCCAAGGATTGCCATTTCTACAGTAAATTTTTCAAAAAATAATTTTTTACTGTCGCAAATTTTAATTACGCCAGGGATTGCCTTTTCTACAGTAAATTTTTCAAAAACTAATTTTTTACTGTCGCAAATTTTAATTACGCCAGGGATTGCCTTTTCTATAGTAAATTTGTCAAAAATTAATTTTATACTTTCGCAAATTTTAATTACGCCAGGGATTGCTTTTCTATAGTAAATTTTTCAAAAAATAATTTTTTATTGTCGCAAATTTTAATTGCGCCAGGGATTGCCTTTTCCACAGTAAATTTTTCAAAAACTAATTTTTTACTGTCGCAAATTTTAATTACGCCAGGGATTGCCTTTTCTATAGTAAATTATTCAAAAAATAATTTTTACTGTCGCAAATTTTAATTGCGCCAGGGATTGCCTTTTCTATAGTAAATTTTTCAAAAACTAATTTTTTACTGTCGAAAATTTTAATTACGCCAGGGATTGCCTTTTCTATAGTAAATTATTCAAAAAATAATTTTTTACTGTCGCAAATTTTAATTGCGCCAGGGATTGCCTTTTCTATAGTAAATTTTGCAAAAAATAATTTTTTACTGTCGCAAATTTTAATTACGCCAGGGATTGCCTTTTCTACAGTAAATTTTTCAAAAATTAATTTTTTACTGTCGCAAATTTTAATTACGCCAGGGATTGCCTTTTCTACAGTAAATTTTTCAAAAAATAATTTTTAACTGTCGCAAATTTTAATTGCGCCAGGGATTGCCTTTTCTATAGTAAATTTTTCTAAAATTAATTTTTTACTGTCGCAAATTTTAAATACGCCAGGGATTGCCTTTTCTATAGTAAATTTTGCAAAAAATAATTTTTTACTGTCGCAAATTTTAATTGCGCCAGGGATTGCCTTTTCCACAGTAAATTTTTCAAAAACTAATTTTTTACTGTCGCAAATTTTAATTACGCCAGGGATTGCCTTTTCTATAGTAAATTTTTCAAAAAATAGTTTTTTACTGTCGCAAATTTTAATTGCGCCAGGGATTGCCTTTTCTATAGTAAATTTTTCAAAAACTAATTTTTTACTGTCGAAAATTTTAATTACGCCAGGGATTGCCTTTTCTATAGTAAATTATTCAAAAAATAATTTTTTACTGTCGCAAATTTTAATTACGCCAGGGATTGCCTTTTCTTTAGTAAATTTTTCAAAAACTAATTTTTTACTGTCGCAAATTTAAATTTCGCCGGGGATTGCCTTTTCTATAGTTAATTTTTCAAAATTTAATTTTATACTGTCGCAAATTTTAATTGCGCCAGGGATTGCCTTTTCTATAGTAAATTTTGCAAAAAATAATTTTCTACTGTCAAAAATTTTAATTGCGCCAGGCATTGCCTTTTCTATAGTAAATTTTTCAAAAACTAATTTTTTACTGTCGCAAGTTTTAATTACGCCAGGGATTGCCTTTTCTATAGTAAATTTTTCAAAAAATAATTTTTTACTGTCGCAAATTTTAATTGCGCCAGGGATTAACTTTTCTATAGTAAATTTTTCAAAAATTAATTTTTTACTGTCGCAAATTTTAAATACGCCAGGGATTGCCTTTTCTATAGTAAATTATTCAAAAAATAATTTTTTACTGTCGCAAATTTTAAATACGCCAGGGATTGCCTTTTCTATAGTAAATTATTCAAAAAATAATTTTTTACTGTCGCAAATTTTAAATACGCCAGGGATTGTCTTTTCTGTAGTAAATTTTTCAAAAATTAATTTTTTACTGTCGCAAATTTTAAATACGCCAGAGATTGCCTTTTCTATAGTAAATTATTCAAAAAATAATTTTATACTGTCGCAAATTTTAAATACGCCAGGGATTGCCTTTTCTATAGTAAATTTTTCAAAAATTAATTTTATACTGTCGCACATTTTAAATACGCCAGGGATTGCCTTTTCTATATTAAATTTTTCAAAAACTAATTTTTTATTGTCGAAAATTTTAATTGCGCCAGGGATTGCCTTTTCTGCAGTAAATTTTTCAAAAACTAATTTTTTACTGTCGCAAATTTTAATTACGCCGGGGATTGCCTTTTCTATAGTTAATTTTTCAAAATTTAATTTTATACTGTCGCAAATTTTAATTGCGCCAGGGATTGCCCTTTCTATAGTAAATTTTGCAAAAAATAATTTTCTACTGTCAAAAATTTTAATTGCGCCAGGCATTGCCTTTTCTATAGTAAATTTTTCAAAAACTAATTTTTTACTGTCGCAAGTTTTAATTACGCCAGGGATTGCCTTTTCTATAGTAAATTTTTCAAAAAATAATTTTTTACTGTCGCAAATTTTAATTGCGCCAGGGATTAACTTTTCTATAGTAAATTTTTCAAAAAATAATTTTTTACTGTCGCAAATTTTAAATACGCCAGGGATTGCCTTTTCTATAGTAAATTATTCAAAAAATAATTTTTTACTGTCGCAAATTTTAAATACGCCAGGGATTGCCTTTTCTATAGTAAATTATTCAAAAAATAATTTTTTACTGTCGCAAATTTTAAATACGCCAGGGATTGTCTTTTCTGTAGAAAATTTTTCAAAAATTAATTTTTTACTGTCGCAAATTTTAAATACGCCAGAGATTGCCTTTTCTATAGTAAATTATTCAAAAAATAATTTTTTACTGTCGCAAATTTTAAATACGCCAGGGATTGTCTTTTCTGTAGTAAATTTTTCAAAAATTAATTTTTTACTGTCACAAATTTTAAATACGCCAGGGATTGACTTTTCCATATTAAATTTTGCAAAAAATAATTTTTTTCTGTCGCAAATTTTAATTGCGCCAGGGATTGCCTTTTCTACAGTAAATTTTTCAAAAAATAATTTTTTATTGTCGCAAATTTTAAATACGCCAGGGCTTGCCTTTTCTACAGGAAATTTTTCAAAAACTAATTTTTTACTGTCGCAAATTTTAAATACGCCAGGGATTGCCTTTTCTATAGTAAATTTTTAAAAAATTAATTTTTTACTGTCGCAAATTTTAAATACGCCAGGGATTGCCTTTTCTATAGTAAATTATTCAAAAAATAATTTTTTATTGTCGCAAATTTTAATTGCGGCAGGGATTGAATTTTCTACAGTAAATTTTTCAAAAAATACTTTTCTACTGTCGCAAATTTTAATTACGCCAGTGATTGCCTTTTCTATAGAAAATTATTCAAAAAATAATTTTTTATTGTCGCAAATTTTAAATACGCCACTGATTGCCTTTTCTATAGTAAATTATTCAAAAAATAATTTTTTACTGTCGCAAATTTTAAATACGCCAGGGATTGCCTTTTCTATAGTATATTATTCAAAAAATAATTTTTTACTGTCGCAAATTTTAATTACGCCAGGGATTGCCTTTTCTATAGTAAATTTTTCACAAATTAATTTTATACTGTCGCAAATTTTAAATACGCCAGGGATTGCCTTTTCTATAGTAAATTTTTCAAAAATTAATTTTATACTGTCGCAAATTTTAAATACGCCAGGGATTGCCTTTTCTACAGTAAATTTTTCAAAAAATAATTTTTTACTGTCGCAAATTTTAATTACGCCAGGGATTGCCTTTTCTATTGTAAATTTTTCAAAATTTAATTTTATACTGTCGCAGATTTTAATTGCGCCAGGGATTGCCTTTTCTACAGTAAATTTTTCAAAAAATAATTTTCTACTGGCGCAAATTTTAATTACGCCAGGGATTGCCTTTTCTATAGTAAATTTGTCAAAAATTAATTTTATACTTTCGCAAATTTTAATTACGCCAGGGATTGCCTTTTCTATAGTAAATTTTTAAAAAAATAGTTTTTTACTGTCGCAAATTTTAATTGCGCCAGGAATTGCTTTTCTATAGTAAATTTTTCAAAAACTAATTTTTTACTGTCGAAAATTTTAATTACGCCAGGGATTGTCTTTTCTATAGTAAATTTTTCAAAAAATAGTTTTTTACTGTCGCAAATTTTAATAGCGCCAGTGATTGCTTTTCTATAGTAAATTTTTCAAAAACTAATTTTTTACTGTCGAAAATTTTAATTACGCCAGATTGCCTTTTCTATAGTAAATTATTCAAAAAATAATTTTTTACTGTCGCAAATTTTAATTGCGCCAGGGATTGCCATTTCTCTAGTAAATTTTTCAAAAACTAATTTTTTACTGTCGAAAATTTTAATTACGCCAGGGATTGCCTTCTCTATAGTAAATTATTCAAAAAATAATTTTTTACTGTCGCAAATTTTAATTACGCCAGGGATTGCCTTTTCTATAGTAAATTATTCAAAAAATAATTTTTTTTGTCGCAAATTTTAAATACGCCAGGGATTGCCTTTTCTATAGTAAATTTTGCAAAAAATAATTTTTTACTGTCGCAAATTTTAATTACGCCAGGGATTGCCTTTTCTACGGTAAATTTTTCAAAAATTAATTTTTTACTGTTGCAAATTTTAATTACGCCAGGGATTGCCTTTTCTTCAGTAAATTTTTCAAAAAATAATTTTTAACTGTCGCAAATTTTAATTGCGCCAGTGATTGCTTATTCTATAGTAAATTTTTCTAAAATTAATTTTTTACTGTCGCAAATTTTAAATACGCCAGGGATTGCCTTTTCTATAGTAAATTTTGCAAAAAATAATTTTTTACTGTCGCAAATTTTAATTGCGCCAGGGATTGCCTTTTCTACAGTAAATTTTTCAAAAACTAATTTTTTACTGTCGCAAATTTTAATTATGCCAGGGATTGCTTTTCTATAGTAAATTTTGCAAAAAATAATTTTTTTACTGTCGCAAATTTTAATTACGCCAGGGATTGCCTTTTCTACAGTAAATTTTTCAAAAAATAATTTTTAACTGTCGCAAATTTTAATTGCGCCAGGGATTGCCTTTTCTATAGTAAATTATTCAAAAAATAATTTTTTACTGTCGCAAATTTTAATTGCGCCAGGGATTGCCTTTTCTATAGTAAATTTTGCAAAAAATAATTTTTTACTGTCGCAAATTTTAATTACGCCAGGGATTGCCTTTTCTACAGTAAATTTTTCAAAAATTAATTTTTTACTGTCGCAAATTTTAATTACGCCAGGGATTGCCTTTTCTACAGTAAATTTTTCAAAAAATAATTTTTAACTGTCGCAAATTTTAATTGCGCCAGGGATTGCCTTTTCTATAGTAAATTTTTCTAAAATTAATTTTTTACTGTCGCAAATTTTAAATACGCCAGGGATTGCCTTTTCTATAGTAAATTTTGCAAAAAATAATTTTTTACTGTCGCATATTTGAATTGCGCCAGGGATTGCCTTTTCCACAGTAAATTTTTCAAAAACTAATTTTTTACTGTCGCAAATTTTAATTACGCCAAGGATTGCCTTTTCTATAGTAAATATTTCAAAAAATAGTTTTTTACTGTCGCAAATTTTAATTGCGCCAGGGATTGCCTTTTCTATAGTAAATTTTTCAAAAACTAATTTTTTACTGTCGAAAATTTTAATTACGCCAGGGATTGCCTTTTCTATAGTAAATTATTCAAAAAATAATTTTTTACTGTCGCAAATTTTAATTACGCCAGGGATTGCCTTTTCTTTAGTAAATTTTTCAAAAATTAATTTTTTGCTGTCGCAAATTTTAATTTCGCCAGAGATTGCCTTTTCTATATTAAATTTTTCAAAAACTAAATTTTTATTGTCGAAAATTTTAATTGCGCCAGGGATTGCCTTTTCTACAGTAAATTTTTCAAAAACTAATTTTTTACTGTCGCAAATTTTAATTACGCCGGGGTTTGCCTTTTCTATAGTTAATTTTTCAAAATTTAATTTTATACTGTCGCAAATATTAATTGCGCCAGGGATTGCCTTTTCTATAGTAAATTTTGCAAAAAATAATTTTCTACTGTCAAAAATTTTAATTGCGCCAGGCATTGCCTTTTCTATAGTAAATTTTTCAAAAACTAATTTTTTACTGTCGCAAGTTTTAATTACGCCAGGGATTGCCTTTTCTATAGTAAATTTTTCAAAAAATAATTTTTTACTGTCGCAAATTTTAATTGCGCCAGGGATTGCCTTTTCTACAGTAAATTTTTCAAAAAATAATTTTTTATTGTCGCAAATTTTAAATACGCCAGGGCTTGCCTTTTCTACAGTAAATTTTTCAAAAACTAATTTTTTACTGTCGCAAATTTTAAATACGCCAGGGATGGTCTTTTCTATAGTAAATTTTTAAAAAATTAATTTTTTACTGTCGCAAATTTTAAATACGCCAGGGATTGCCTTTTCTATAGTAAATTATTCAAAAAATTATTTTTTATTATCGCAAATTTTAATTGCGGCAGGGATTGAATTTTCTACAGTAAATTTTTCAAAAAATACTTTTCTACTGTCGCAAATTTTAATTACGCCAGTGATTGCCTTTTCTATAGTAAATTATTCAAAAAATAATTTTTTATTGTCGCAAATTTTAAATACGCCAGGGATTGCCTTTTCCATAGTAAATTATTCAAAAAATAATTTTTTACTGTCGCAAATTTTAAATACGCCAGGGATTGCCTTTTCTATAGTATATTAATCAAAAAATAAATTTTACTGTCGCAAATTTTAATTACGCCAGGGAATGCCTTTTTTATAGTAAATTTTTCACAAATTAATTTTATACTGTCGCAAATTTTAAATACGCCAGGGATTGCCTTTTCTATAGTAAATTTTTCAAAAATTAATTTTATACTGTCGCAAATTTTAAATACGCCAGGGATTGCCTTTTCTACAGTAAATTTTTCAAAAATTAATTTTATACTGTCGCAAATTTTAATTACGCCAGGGATTGCCTTTTCTATAGTAAATTTTTCAAAAAATAGTTTTTTACTGTCGCAAATTTTAATTGCGCCAGGGATTGCTTTTCTATAGTAAATTTTTCAAAAACTAATTTTTTACTGTCGAAAATTTTAATTACGCCAGGGATTGCCTTTTCTATAGTAAATTATTCAAAAAATAATTTTTTACTGTCGCAAATTTTAATTGCGCCAGGGATTGCCTTTTCTATAGTATATTATTCAAAAAATAATTTTTTACTGTCGCAAATTTTAATTACGCCAGGGAATGCCTTTTCTATAGTAAATTTTTCACAAATTAATTTTATACTGTCGCAAATTTTAAATACGCCAGGGATTGCCTTTTCTACAGTAAATTTTTCAAAAACTAATTTTTTACTGTCGCAAATTTTACTTACGCCGGGGATTGCCTTTTCTATAGTTAATTTTTCAAAATTTAATTTTATACTGTCGCAAATATTAATTACGCCAGGGATTGCCTTTTCTATAGTAAATTTTGCAAAAAATAATTTTCTACTGTCAAAAATTTTAATTGCGCCAGGCATTGCCTTTTCTATAGTAAATTTTTCAAAAATTAATTTTTTACTGTCGCAAATTTTAAATACGCCAGGGATTGTCTTTTCTATAGTAAATTTTTAAAAAATTAATTTTTTACTGTCGCAAATTTTAAATACGCCAGGGATTGCCTTTTCTATAGTAAATTATTCAAAAAATAATTTTTTACTGTCGCAAATTTTAAATACACCAGGGATTGCCTTTTCTATAGTATATTATTCAAAAAATAATTTTTTACTGTCGCAAATTTTAATTACCCCAGGGATTGCCTTTTATATAGTAAATTTTTCACAAATTAATTTTATACTGTCGCAAATTTTAAATACGCCAGGGATTGCCTTTTCTATAGTATATTTTTCAAAAATTAATTTTATACTGTCGCAAATTTTAAATACGCCAGGGATTGCCTTTTCTACAGTAAATTCTTCAAAAAATAATTTTTTACTGTCGCAAATTTTAATTACGCCAGGGATTGCCTTTTCTATAGTAAATTTTTCAAAATTTAATTTTATACTGTCGTAAATTTTAATTGCGCCAGGGATTGCCTTTTCTACAGTAAATTTTTCAAAAAATAATTTTCTACTGGCGCAAATTTTAATTGCGCCAGGGATTGCCTTTTCTGTAGTAAATTTTACAAAAAATAATTTTATACTGTCGCAAATTTTAATTACGCCAGGGATTGCCTTTTCTACAGTAAATTTTTCAAAAACTAATTTTATACTGTCGCAAATTTTAATTACGCCACGGATTGCCTTTTCTATAGTAAATTTTACAAAAAATAATTTTATACTGTCGCAAATTTTAATTGCGCCAGGGATTGCCTTTTCTATAGTAATTTATTCAAAAAATAATTTTTTACTGTCGCAAATTTTAAATACGCCAGGGATTGCCTCTTCTATAGTAAATTTTTCAAAAAATAATTTTATACTGTCGTAAATTTTAATTGCGCCAGGGATTGCCTTTTCTACAGTAAATTTTTCAAAAAATAATTTTCTACTGGCGCAAATTTTAATTGCGCCAGAGATTGCCTTTTCTGTAGTAAATTTTACAAAAAATAATTTTATACTGTCGCAAATTTTAATGCGCCAGGGATTGCCTTTTCTACAGTAAATTTTTCAAAAAATAATTTTTTACTGTCGCAAATTTTAATTAGGCCAGGGATTGCCTTTTCTACAGTAAATTTTTCAAAACTAATTTTTTACTGTCGCAAATTTTAATTACGCCAGGGATTGCCTTTTCTATAGTAAATTTTTCAAAAATTAATTTTATACTGTCGCAAATTTTAATTACGCCAGGGATTGCCTTTTCTACAGTAAATTTTTCAAAAAATAATTTTTTACTGTCGCAAATTTTAATTACGCCAGGGATTGCCTTTTCTATAGTAAATTTTTCAAAAATTAATTTTTTGCTGTCGGAAATTTTAATTTCGCCAGAGATTGCCTTTTCTATAGTAAATTTTTCAAAAACTAATTATATTTTTGCTGTCGAAAATTTTAAATACGCCAGGGATTAGCTTTTCTATAGTAAATTATTCAAAAAATAATTTTTTAATGTCGCAAATTTTAAATACGCCAGGGATTGTCTTTTCTGTAGTAAATTTTTCAAAAATTAATTTTTTACTGTCGCAAATTTTAATTGCGCTAGGGATTGCCTTTTCTATATTAAATTTTGCAAAAAATTTTAATTACGCCAGAGATTGCCTTTTCTATAGTATATTTTTCAAAAAACTAATTTTTTATTGTCGCAAGTTTTTATTACGCCAGGGATTGCCTTTTCTATAGTAAATTTTTCAAAAATTAATTTTTTACTGTCGCAAATGTTAATTGCGCCAGAGATTGCCTTTTCTATAGTAAATTTTTCAAAAACTAATTTTTTACTGTCGAAAATTTTAATTGCGCCAGGGATTGCCTTTTCTACAGTAAATTTTTCAAAAAATAATTTTTTACTGTCGCAAATTTTAATTACGCCAAGGATTGCCTTTTCTATAGTAAATTTTTCAAAAATTAATTTTTTACTGTCGCAAATTTTAAATCCGCCAGGGATTGCCTTTTCTATAGTAAATTTTTCAAAAAATAATTTTTTACTGTCACAAATTTTAATTGCGCCAGGGATTGCCTTTTCTACAGTAAATTTTTCAAAAAATAATTTTTTACTGTCGCAAATTTTAATTACGCCAGGGATTGCCTTTTCTATAGTAAATTTTTCAAAAATTAATTTTTTCTGTCGCAAATTTAAAATACGCCAGGGATTGCCTTTTCTATAGTAAATTTTTCAAAAAATAATTTTTTACTGTCGCAAATTTTAATTGCGCCAGGGATTGCCTTTTCTATAGTAAATTTTTCAAAAAATAATTTTTTTACTGTCGCAAATTTTAATTGCGCCAGGAATTGCCTTTTCTACAGTAAATTTTTCAAAAAATAATTTTTTACTGTCGCAAATTTTAATTACGCCGGGGATTGCTTTTTCTATGGTAAATTTTTCAAAAATTAATTTTATACTGTCGCAAATTGTAATTGCGCCAGGGATTGCCTTTTCTATAGTAAATTTTTCAAAAAATAATTTTTTACTGTGGCAAATTTTAATTACGCCAGGGATTGCCTTTTCTTTATTAAATCTTTCAAAAAATAATTTTTTACTGTCGCAAATTTTAATTGCGCCAGGGATTGCCTTTTCTATAGTAAATTTTTCAAAAATTAAGTTTTTACTGTCGCAAATTTTAATTACGCCAGGGATTGCCTTTTCTACAGTAAATTTTTCAAAAAACGAATTTTTTACTGTCGCAAATTTTAATTACGCCAGGGATTGCCTTTTCTATAGTAAATTTTTCAAAAATTAATTTTTTACTGTCGCAAATTTTAATCCGCCAGGAATTGCCTTTTCTATAGTAAATTTTTCAAAAAATAATTTTTTACTGTCACAAATTTTAATTGCGCCAGGGATTGCCTTTTATACAGTAAATTTCTCAAAAAATAATTTTTTACTGCCGCAAGTTTTAATTGCGCCAGGGATTGCCTTTTCTATAGTAAATTTTTCAAAAACTAATTTTTTACTGTCGAAAATTTTAATTGCGCCAGGGATTGCCTTTTCTACAGTAAATTTCTCAAAAAATAATTTTTTACTGCCGCAAGTTTTAATTGCGCCAGGGATTGCCTTTTATACAGTAAATTTTTCAAAAAATAATTTTTTACTGTCGCAAATTTTAATTACGCCAGGGATTGCCTTTTCTATAGTAAATTTTTCAAAAATTAATTTTTTACTGTCGCAAATTTTAATCCGCCAGGAATTGCCTTTTCTATAGTAAATTTTTCAAAAAATAATTTTTTACTGTCACAAATTTTAATTGCGCCAGGGATTGCCTTTTATACAGTAAATTTTTCAAAAAATAATTTTTTACTGTCGCAAATTTTAATTACGCCAGGGATTGCCTTTTCTATAGTAAATTTTTCAAAAATTAATTTTTTACTGTCGCAAATTTTAATCCGCCAGGAATTGCCTTTTCTATAGTAAATTTTTCAAAAAATAATTTTTTACTGTCACAAATTTTAATTGCGCCAGGGATTGCCTTTTGTACAGTAAATTTCTCAAAAAATAATTTTTTACTGCCGCAAGTTTTAATTGCGCCAGGGATTGCCTTTTCTATAGTAAATTTTTCAAAAACTAATTTTTTACTGTCGAAAATTTTAATTGCGCCAGGGATTGCCTTTTCTACAGTAAATTTCTCAAAAAATAATTTTTTTACTGTCGCAAATTTTAATTGCGCCAGGGATTGCCTTTTGTACAGTAAATTTTTCAAAAAATAATTTTCTACTGTCGCAAATTTTAATTGCGCCAGGGATTGCCGTTTCTACAGTAAATTTTTCATAAAATAATTTTCTACTGTCGCAAATTTTAATTGCGCTAGGGATTGCCTTTTGTACAGTAAATTTTTAAAAAATAATTTTTTACTGTCGCAAATTTTAAATACCCCAGGGATTGCCTTTTCTATAGTAAATTTTGCAAAAAATAATTTTTACTGTCGGAAATTTTAATTGCGCCAGGGATTGCCTTTTCTATAGTAAATTTTTCAAAATTTAATTTTATACTGTCGCAAATTTTAAATACACCAGGAATAGCCTTTTCTATAGTAAATTATTCAAAAAATAATTTTTTACTGTCGCAAATTTTAAATACGCCAGGGATTGCCTTTTCTATAGTAAATTTTTCAAAATTTAATTTTATACTGTCGCAAATTTTAATTGCGCCAGGGATTGCCTTTTCTACAGTAAATTTTTCAAAAAATAATTTTCTACTGTCGCAAATTTTAATTGCGTCAGGGATTGCCTTTTCTATAGTAAATTTTTCAAAAACTAATTTTTTACTCTCGCAAGTTTATAATTACGCCAGCGATTGCCTTTTCTATAGTAAATTTTTCAAAAATTAATTTTTTACTGTCGCAAATTTTAATTGCGCCATGGATTGCCTTTTCTACAGTAAATTTTTCAAAAAATAATTTTCTACTGTCGCAAATTTTAATTGCGCCAGGGATTGCCTTTTCTACAGTAAATTTTTCAAAAAATAATTTTCTACTGTCGCAAATTTTAATTGCGCCAGGGACTGCCTTTTCTACAGTAAATTTTACACAAAATAATTTTATACTGTCGCAAATTTTAATTGCGCCAGGGATTGCCTTTTCTACAGTAAATTTTTCAAAAAATAATTTTTTACTGTCGCTAATTTTAATTACGCCAGGGATTGCCTTTTCTACAGTAAATTTTTCAAAAAATAATTTTCTACTGTCGCAAATTTTAATTGCGCCAGGCATTGCCTTTTCTACAGTAAATTTTACAAAAAATATTTCTATACTGTCGCAAATTTCAATGCGCCAGGGATTGCCTTTTCTACAGTAAATTTTTCAAAAAAAAATTTTTTACTGTCGCAAATTTTAATTAAGCCTGGGATTGCCTTTTCTACAGTAAATTTTTCAAAAACTGATTTTTTAATGTCGGAAATTTTAATTGCGCCAGGGATTGCCTTTTCTATAGTAAATTTTTCAAAAATTAATTTTATACTGTCGCAAATTTTAATTACGCCAGGGATTACCTTTTCTATAGTAAATTTTTCAAAAATTAATTTTATACTGTCGCAAAATTTAATTACGCCAGGGATTGCCTTTTCTACAGTAAATTTTTCAAAAAATAATTTTTTACTGTCGCAAATTTTAATTACGTCAGGGATTGCCTTTTCCATAGTAAATTTTTCAAAAAATAATTTTTTACTGTCGCAAATTTTAATTGCGCCAGGGATTGCCTTTTCTACAGTAAATTTTTCAAAAAATAATTTTTTACTGTCGCAAATTTTAATTACGCCGGGGATTGCTTTTTCTATAGTAAATTTTTCAAAAATTAATTTTATACTGTCGCAAATTTTAATTGCGCCAGGGATTGCCTTTTCTATAGTAAATTTTTCAAAAAATAATTTTTTACTGTCGCAAATTTTAATTACGCCTGGGATTGCCTTTTCTATAGTAAATTTTTCAAAAAATCATTTTTTACTGTCGCAAATTTTAGTTGCGCCAGGGATTGCCTTTTCTATAGTAAATTTTTCAAAAAATAATTTTTTACTGTCGCAAATTTTAATTACGCCAGGGATTGCCTTTTCTACAGTAAATTTTTCAAAAAACTAATTTTTTACTGTCGCAAGTTTTAATTACGCCAGGGATTGCCTTTTCTATAGAAAATTTCTCAAAAATTAATTTTTTACTGTCGCAAATTTTCATTGCCCCAGGGATTGCCTTTTCTATAGTAAATTTTTCAAAAACTAATTTTTTACTGTCGAAAATTTTAATTGCGACAGGGATTGCCTTTTCTACAGTAAATTTTTCAAAAAATAATTTTTTACTGTCGCAAATTTTAATTACGCCAAGGATTGCCTTTTCTATAGTAAATTTTTCAAAAATTAATATTTTACTGTCGCAAATTTTAAATCCGCCAGGGATTGCCTTTTCTATAGTAAATTTTTCAAAAAATAATTTTTTACTGTCGCAAATTTTAATTGCGCCAGGGATTGCCTTTTCTATAGTAAATTTTTCAAAAAATAATTTTTTACTGTCGCAAATTTTAATTACGCCAGGGATTGCCTTTTCTATAGTAAATTTTGCAAAAATTAATTTTTTACTGTCGCAAATTTTAAATCCGCCAGGGATTGCCTTTTCTATAGTAAAATTTTCAAAAAACTATTTTTTACTGTCGCATATTTTAATTGCGCCAGGGATTGCCTTTTCTACAGTAAATTTTTCAAAAAATAATTCTTTACTGTCGCAAATTTTAAATTAGCCAGGGATTGCCTTTTCTATAGTAAAATTTTCAAAAAATAATTTTTTACTGCCGCAAATTTTAATTGTGCCAGGGATTGCCTTTTCTACAGTAAATTTTTCAAAAAATAATTTTTTACTGTCGCAAATTTTAATTACGCCTTCTCTATAGTAAATTTTTCAAAATTTAATTTTATACTGTCGCAAATTTTAAATCCGCCAGGGATTGCCTTTTCTATAGTAAATTTTTCAAAAAATAATTTTTTACTGTCGCAAATTTTAATTGCGCCAGGGATTGCCTTTTCTACAGTAAATTTTTCAAAAAATAATTTATTACTGCCGCAAATTTTAATTACGCCAGGGATTGCCTTTTCTACAGTAAATTTTTCAAAAAATTATTTTCTACTGTAGCAAATTTTAATTGCGCCAGGAGTTTACATTTCTACAGTAAATTTTTCAAAAAATAATTTTTTACTGTCGCAAATTTTAATTACGCCAGGGATTGCCTTTTCTACAGTAAATATTTCAAAAAATTATTTTCTACTGTCGCAAATTTTAATTGCGCCAGGGATTGCCTTTTCTACAGTAAATTTTTCAAAAAATAATTTTCTACTGTCGCAAATTTTAATTGCGCCAGGGATAGCCGTTTCTACAGTAAATTATTCAAAAATTACTCTTTTACTGTCGCAAATTTTAATTGCGCCATGGATTGCCTTTTTTACAGTAAATTTTTCAAAAAATAATTTTCTACTATCGCAAATTTTAATTGCGCCAGGGATTGCCTTTCTACAGTAAATTTTTCAAAAAATAATTTTCTACTGTCGCAAATTTTAATTGCGCCAGGGATTGCCTTTTCTACAGTAAATTTTACACAAAATAATTTTATACTGTCGCAAATTTTAATTGCGCCAGGGATTGCCTTTTCTACAGTAAATTTTTCAAAAAATAATTTTTTACTGTCGCAAATTTTAATTACGCCAGGGATGGCCTTTTCTAGAGTAAATTTTTCAAAAAATAATTTTCTACTGTCGCAAATTTTAATTACGCCAGGCATTGCCTTTTCTACAGTAAATTTTACAAAAAATAATTCTATACTGTCGCAAATTTTAATGCGCCAGGGATTGCCTTTTCTACAGTAAATTTTTCAAAAAATAATTTTTTACTGTCGCAAATTTTAATTAAGCCAGGGATTGCCTTTTCTACAGTAAATTTTTCAAAAACTGATTTTTTACTGTCGCAAATTTTAATTGCGCCAGGAATTGCCTATTTTATAGTAAATTTTTCAAAAATTAATTTTATACTGTCGCAAATTTTAATTACGCCAGGGATTACCTTTTCTATAGTAAATTTTTCAAAAATTAATTTTATACTGTCGCAAATTTTAATTACGCCAGGGATTGCATTTTCTACAGTAAATTTTTCAAAAAATATTTTTTTACTGTCGCAAATTTTAATTACGCCAGGGATTGCCTTTTCCATAGTAAATTTTTCAAAAAATAATTTTTTACTGTCGCAAATTTTAATTGCGCCAGGGATTGCCTTTTCTACAGTAAATATTTCAAAAAATAATTTTTTACTGTCGCAAATTTTAATTACGCCGGGGATTGCTTTTTCTATAGTAAATTTTTCAAAAATTAATTTTATACTGTCGCAAATTTTAATTGCGCCAGGGATTACCTTTTCTATAGTAAATTTTTCAAAAATTAATTTTATACTGTCGCAAATTTTAATTACGCCAGGTATTGCCTTTTCTACAGTAAATTTTTCAAAAAATATTTTTTTACTGTCGCAAATTTTTATTACGCCAGGGATTGCCTTTTCCATAGTAAATTTTTCAAAAAATAATTTTTTACTGTCGCAAATTTTAATTGCGCCAGGGATTGCCTTTTCTACAGTAAATTTTTCAAAAAATAATTTTTTACTGTCTCAAATTTTAATTACGCCGGGGATTGCTTTTTCTATAGTAAATTTTTCAAAAATTAATTTTATACTGTCGCAAATTTTAATTGCGCCAGGCATTGCCTTTTCTATAGTAAATTTTTCAAAAAATAATTTTTTACTGTCGCAAATTTTAATTACGCCTGGGATTGCCTTTTCTATAGTATATTTTTCAAAAAATAATTTTTTACTGTCGCAAATTTTAATTGCGCCAGGGATTGCCTTTTCTATAGTAAATTTTTCAAAAATTAATTTTTTACTGTCGCAAATTTTAATTACGCCAGGAATTGCCTTTTCTACAGTAAATTTTTAAAAAACTAATTTTTTACTGTCGCAAGTTTTAATTACGCCAGGGATTGCCTTTTCTATAGAAAATTTCTCAAAAATTAATTTTTTACTGTCGCAAATTTTAATTGCCCCAGGGATTGCCTTTTCTATAGTAAATTTTTCAAAAACTAATTTTTTACTGTCGAAAATTTTAATTGCGCCAGGGATTGCCTTTTCTACAGTAAATTTTTCAAAAAATAATTCTTTACTGTCGCAAATTTTAAATACGCCAGGGATTGCATTTTCTATAGTAAATTTTTCAAAAAATAATTTTTTACTGTCGCAAATTTTAATTGCGCCAGGGATTGCCTTTTCTACAGTAAATTTTTCAAAAAATAATTTTTTACTGTCGCAAATTTTAATTACGCCAGGGATTGCCTTTTCTATAGTAAATTTTTCAAAATTTAATTTTATACTGTCGCAAATTTTAAATCCGCCAGGGATTGCCTTTTCTATAGTAAATTTTTCAAAAAATAATTTTTTTACTGTCGCAAATTTTAATTGCGCCAGGGATTGCCTTTTCTACAGTATATTTTTCAAAAAATAATTTTTTACTGTCGCAAATTTTAATTACGCCAGGGATTGCCTTCTCTACAGTAAATTTTTCAAAAAATTATTTTCTACTGTCGCAAATTTTAATTGCGCCAGGAATTTCCATTTCTACAGTAAATTTTTCAAAAAATAATTTTTTACAGTCGCAAATTTTAATTAAGCCAGGGATTGCCTTTTCTACAGTAAATTTTTCAAAAAATTATTTTCTACTGTCGCAAATTTTAATTGCGCCAGGGATTGCCTTTTCTACAGTAAATTTTTCAAAAAATAATTTTCTACTGTCGCAAATTTTAATTGCGCCAGGGATTGCCGTTTCTACAGTAAATTTTTCATAAAATAATTTTCTACTGTCGCAAATTTTAATTCCGCCAGGGATTGCCTTTTGTACAGTAAATTTTTCAAAAAATAATTTTTTACTGTCGCAAATTTTAAATACGCCAGGGATTGCCTTTTCTATAGTAAATTTTGCAAAAAATAATTTTTTACTGTCGCAAATTTTAATTGCGCCAGGGATTGCCTTTTCTATAGTAAATTTTTCAAAATTTAATTTTATACTGTCGCAAATTTTAAATACGCCAGGAATAGCCTTTTCTATAGTAAATTATTCAAAAAATAACTTTTTACTGTCGCAAATTTTAAATACGCCAGGGATTACCTTTTCTATAGTAAATTTTTCAAAATATAATTTTATACTGTCGCAAATTTTAATTGCGCCAGGGATTGCCTTTTCTACAGTAAATATTTCAAAAACTAATTTTCTACTGTCGCAAATTTTAATTGCGCCAGGGATTGCCTTTTCTATAGTAAATTTTTCAAAAAATAATTTTTTACTGTCGCAAATTTTAATTGCGCCAGGGATTGCCTTTTCTATAGTAAATTTTTCAAAAAATAATTTTTTACTGTCGCAAATTTTAATTACGCCAAGGATTGCCTTTTCTATAGTAAATTTTTCAAAAATTAATATTTTACTGTCGCAAATTTTAAATCCGCCAGGGATTGCCTTTTCTATAGTAAATTTTTCAAAAAATAATTTTTTACTGTCGCAAATTTTAATTGCGCCAGGGATTGCCTTTTCTATAGTAAATTTTTCAAAAAATAATTTTTTACTGTCGCAAATTTTAATTACGCCAGGGATTGCCTTTTCTATAGTAAATTTTGCAAAAATTAATTTTTTACTGTCGCAAATTTTAAATCCGCCAGGGATTGCCCTTTTCTATAGTAAAATTTTCAAAAAACTATTTTTTACTGTCGCATATTTTAATTGCGCCAGGGATTGCCTTTTCTACAGTAAATTTTTCAAAAAATAATTCTTTACTGTCGCAAATTTTAAATTAGCCAGGGATTGCCTTTTCTATAGTAAAATTTTCAAAAAATAATTTTTTACTGCCGCAAATTTTAATTGTGCCAGGGATTGCCTTTTCTACAGTAAATTTTTCAAAAAATAATTTTTTACTGTCGCAAATTTTAATTACGCCTTCTCTATAGTAAATTTTTCAAAATTTAATTTTATACTGTCGCAAATTTTAAATCCGCCAGGGATTGCCTTTTCTATAGTAAATTTTTCAAAAAATAATTTTTTACTGTCGCAAATTTTAATTGCGCCAGGGATTGCCTTTTCTACAGTAAATTTTTCAAAAAATAATTTATTACTGCCGCAAATTTTAATTACGCCAGGGATTGCCTTTTCTACAGTAAATTTTTCAAAAAATTATTTTCTACTGTAGCAAATTTTAATTGCGCCAGGAGTTTACATTTCTACAGTAAATTTTTCAAAAAATAATTTTTTACTGTCGCAAATTTTAATTACGCCAGGGATTGCCTTTTCTACAGTAAATATTTCAAAAAATTATTTTCTACTGTCGCAAATTTTAATTGCGCCAGGGATTGCCTTTTCTACAGTAAATTTTTCAAAAAATAATTTTCTACTGTCGCAAATTTTAATTGCGCCAGGGATAGCCGTTTCTACAGTAAATTATTCAAAAATTACTCTTTTACTGTCGCAAATTTTAATTGCGCCATGGATTGCCTTTTTTACAGTAAATTTTTCAAAAAATAATTTTCTACTATCGCAAATTTTAATTGCGCCAGGGATTGCCTTTCTACAGTAAATTTTTCAAAAAATAATTTTCTACTGTCGCAAATTTTAATTGCGCCAGGGATTGCCTTTTCTACAGTAAATTTTACACAAAATAATTTTATACTGTCGCAAATTTTAATTGCGCCAGGGATTGCCTTTTCTACAGTAAATTTTTCAAAAAATAATTTTTTACTGTCGCAAATTTTAATTACGCCAGGGATGGCCTTTTCTAGAGTAAATTTTTCAAAAAATAATTTTCTACTGTCGCAAATTTTAATTACGCCAGGCATTGCCTTTTCTACAGTAAATTTTACAAAAAATAATTCTATACTGTCGCAAATTTTAATGCGCCAGGGATTGCCTTTTCTACAGTAAATTTTTCAAAAAATAATTTTTTACTGTCGCAAATTTTAATTAAGCCAGGGATTGCCTTTTCTACAGTAAATTTTTCAAAAACTGATTTTTTACTGTCGCAAATTTTAATTGCGCCAGGAATTGCCTATTTTATAGTAAATTTTTCAAAAATTAATTTTATACTGTCGCAAATTTTAATTACGCCAGGGATTACCTTTTCTATAGTAAATTTTTCAAAAATTAATTTTATACTGTCGCAAATTTTAATTACGCCAGGGATTGCATTTTCTACAGTAAATTTTTCAAAAAATATTTTTTTACTGTCGCAAATTTTAATTACGCCAGGGATTGCCTTTTCCATAGTAAATTTTTCAAAAAATAATTTTTTACTGTCGCAAATTTTAATTGCGCCAGGGATTGCCTTTTCTACAGTAAATATTTCAAAAAATAATTTTTTACTGTCGCAAATTTTAATTACGCCGGGGATTGCTTTTTCTATAGTAAATTTTTCAAAAATTAATTTTATACTGTCGCAAATTTTAATTGCGCCAGGGATTACCTTTTCTATAGTAAATTTTTCAAAAATTAATTTTATACTGTCGCAAATTTTAATTACGCCAGGTATTGCCTTTTCTACAGTAAATTTTTCAAAAAATATTTTTTTACTGTCGCAAATTTTTATTACGCCAGGGATTGCCTTTTCCATAGTAAATTTTTCAAAAAATAATTTTTTACTGTCGCAAATTTTAATTGCGCCAGGGATTGCCTTTTCTACAGTAAATTTTTCAAAAAATAATTTTTTACTGTCTCAAATTTTAATTACGCCGGGGATTGCTTTTTCTATAGTAAATTTTTCAAAAATTAATTTTATACTGTCGCAAATTTTAATTGCGCCAGGCATTGCCTTTTCTATAGTAAATTTTTCAAAAAAT
>CAWVNZ010000698.1:0-44134 GCA_963930735.1 Dioctria linearis
TGCCTTTTCTATAGTAAATTATTCAAAAAATAGTTTTTTACACTCGCAAATTTTAATTACGCCAGGGATTGCCTTTCTATAGTAAATTATTCAAAAAATAATTTTTTACTGTCGCAAATTTTAATTGCGCCAGGGATTGCCTTTTCTATAGTAAATTTTTCAAAAATTAATTTTTAACTGTCGCAAATTTTAAATCCGCCAGGGATTGCCTTTTCTATAGTAAATTTTTCAAAAATTAATTTTTAACTGTCGCAAATTTTAATTGCGCCAGGGATTGCCTTTTCTACAGTAAATTTTTTACTGTCGCAAATTTTAAATCCGCCAGGGATTGCCTTTTCTATAGTAAATTTTTCAAAAATTAATTTTTTACTGTCGCAAATTTTAATTGCGCCAGGGATTGCCTTTTCTATAGTAAATTTTTCAAAAATTAATTTTTAACTGTCGCAAATTTTAAATCCGCCAGGGATTGCCTTTTCTATAGTAAATTTTCTACTGTCGCAAATTTTAATTGCGCCAGGGATTGCCTTTTCTATAGTAAATTTTTCAAAAAATAATTTTTTACTGTCGCAAATTTTAATTACGCCAGGGATTGCCTTTTCTATAGTAAATTTTTCAAAAAATAATTTTTTACTGTCGCAAATTTTAATTGCGCCAGGGATTGCTTTTCTACAGTAAATTTTTTACTGTCGCAAATTTTAAATACGCCAGGGATTGCCTTTTCTATAGTAAATTTTTCAAAAATTAATTTTTTACTGTCGCAAATTTTAATTGCGCCAGGGATTGTCTTTTCTATAGTAAATTTTTCAAAAATTAATTTTTTACTGTCGCAAATTTTAAATCCGCCAGGGATTGCCTTTTCTATAGTAAATTTTTCAAAAAATAATTTTCTACTGTCGCAAATTTTAATTGCGCCAGGGATTGCCTTTTCTATAGTAAATTTTTCAAGAACTAATTATTTACTGTCGCGAATTTTAATTACGCCAGGGATTGCCTTTTCTATAGTAAATTTTTCAAAAATTAATTTTTTACTGTCACAAATTTTAAATACGCCAAGGATTGCCTTTTCTATAGTAAATTTTGGTTAAAATATTTTTTTACTGTCGCAAATTTTAATTGCGCCAGGGATTGCCTTTTCTACAGTAAATTTTTCAAAAACTAATTTTTTACTGTCGCAAATTTTAATTACGCCAGGGATTGCCTTTTCTATAGTAAATTTTTCATTGTCGCAAATTTTAAATCCCCCAGGGATTGCCTTTCTATAGTAAATTTTTCAAAAAATAATTTTCTACTGTTGCAAATTTTAATTGCGCCAGGGATTGCCTTTTCTATAGTAAATTTTTCAAAAACTAATTTTTTACTGTCGCAAATTTTAAATACGTCAGGGATTGCCTTTTCTATAGTAAATTTTTCAAAAATTAATTTTTTACTATCGCAAATTTTAAATCCGCCAGGGATTGCCTTTTTTATAGTAAATTTTTCAAAAAATAATTTTCTACTGTCGCAAATTTTAATTGCGCCAGGGATTGATTGCCTTTGCTATAGTAAATTTTTCAAAAACTAATTTTTTACTGTCGCAAATTTTAATTACGCCAGGGATTGCCTTTTCTATAGTAAATTTTTCAAAAATTAATTTTTTACTGTCGCAAATTTTAAATACGCCAGGGATTGCCTTTTCTATAGTAAATTTTGGTTAAAATAATTTTTTACTGTCGCAAATTTTAATTGCGCCAGGGATTGCCTTTTCTACAGTAAATTTTTCAAAAACTAATTTTTTATTGTCGCAAATTTTAATTAGGCCAGGGATTGCCTTTTCTATAGTAAATTATTCAAAAAATAGTTTTTTACTGTCGCAAATTTTAGTTACGCCAGGGATTGCCTTTTTTATAGTAAATTTTGGTTAAAATAATTTTTTTACTGTCGCAAATTTTAATTGCGCCAGGGATTGCCTTTTCTACAGTAAATTTTTCAAAAACTAATTTTTTACTGTCGCAAAATTTAATTACGCCAGGGATTGCCTTTTCTATAGTAAATTATTCAAAAAATAGTTTTTTACTGTCGCAAATTTTAATTACGCCAGGGATTGCCTTTTCTATAGTAAATTATTCATAAAATAATTTTTTACTGTCGCAAATTTTAATTGCGCCAGGAATTGCATTTTCTATAGTAAATTTAAAAAAAAAAAATTTTTTACTGTCGCAAATTTTAATTGCGCCAGGGATTGATTGCCTTTTCTATAGTAAATTTTTCAAAAACTAATTTTTTACTGTCGCAAATTTTAATTACGCCAGGGATTGCCTTTTCTATAGTAAATTTTTCAAAAATTAATTTTTTACTGTCGCAAATTTTAAATACGCCAGTGATTGCCTTTTCTATAGTAAATTTTGGTTAAAATTATTTTTTACTGTCGCAAATTTTAATTGCGCCAGGGATTGCCTTTTCTACAGTAAATTTTTCAAAAACTAATTTTTTACTGTCGCAAATTTTAATTACGCCAGGGATTGCCTTTTCTATAGTAAATTATTCAAAATATAGTTTTTTACTGTCGCAAATTTTAATTACGCCAGGGATTGCCTTTTCTATAGTAAATTTTTCAAAAATTAATTTTTTACTGTCGCAAATTTTAAATACGCCAGGGATTGCCTTTTCTATAGTAAATTATTCAAAAAATAATTTTTTACTGTCGCAAGTTTTAATTGCGCCAGGGATTGCCTTTTCTACAGTAAATTTTTCAAAAAATAATTTTTTACTGTCGCAAATTTTAAATACGCCAGGGATTGCCTTTTCTATAGTAAATTTTTCAAAAAATAATTTTTTACTGTCGCAAATTTTAATTGCGCCAGGGATTGCCTTTTCTATAGTAAATTTTTCAAAAATTAATTTTTTACTGTCGCAAATTTTAATTGCGCCAGGGATTGCCTTTTCTACAGTAAATTTTTCAAAAAATAATTTTTTACTGTCGAAAATTTTAATTTCGCCAGGGATTGCCTTTTCTATAGTAAATTATTCAAAAAATAATTTTTTACTGTCGCAAATTTTAAATACGCCAGGAATTGCCTTTTCTATAGTAAATTTTTCAAAAACGAATTTTTTACTGTCGAAAATTTTAATTACGCCAGGGATTGCCTTTTCTATAGTAAATTTTTGAAAATTTAATTTTATATTGTCGCAAATTTTAAATACGCCAGGGATTGCCTTTTCTATAGTAAATTATTCAAAAAATAATTTTTTACTGTCGCAAATTTTAAATACGCCAGGGATTGCCTTTTCTATAGTAAATTTTTCAAAAATTAATTTTTTACTGTCGCAAATTTTAAATCCGCCAGGAATTGCCTTTTCTATAGTAAATTTTTCAAAAAATAATTTTCTACTGTCGCAAATTTTAATTGCGCCAGGGCTTGCCTTTTCTATAGTAAATTTTTCAAAAACTAATGTTTTACTGTCGCAAGTTTTAATTACGCCAGGGATTGCCTTTTCTATAGTAAATTTTTCAAAAATTAATTTTTTACTGTCGCAAATTTTAAATACGCCAGGGATTGCCTTTCCTATAGTAAATTATTCAAAAAATAATTTTTTACTGTCGCAAGTTTTAATTGCGCCAGGGATTGCCTTTTCTACAGTAAATTTTTCAAAAAATAATTTTTTACTGTCGCAAATTTTAAATACGCCAGGGATTGCCTTTTCTATAGTAAATTTTTCAAAAAATAATTTTTTACTGTCGCAAATTTTAATTACGCCAGGGATTGCCTTTTCTATAGTAAATTTTTCACAAATTAATTTTTTACTGTCGCAAATTTTAATTGCGCCAAGGATTGCCTTTTCTATAGTAAATTTTTCACAATTTAATTTTATACTGTCGCAAATTTTAATTACGCCAGGGATTGCCTTTTCTATAGTAAATTTTTCAAAAAATAATTTTTTACTGTCGCAAGTTTTAATTGCGCCAGGGATTGCCTTTTCTATAGTAAATTTTTCAAAAAATAATTTTCTATTCTCGCAAATTTTAATTGCGCCAGGGATTGCCTTTTCTACAGTAAATTTTTCAAAAAATTATTTTTTACTGTCGCAAATTTTAATTGCGCCAGGGTTTGCCTTTTCTATAGTAAATTTTTCAAAATTTAATATTATACTGTCGCAAATTATAATTGCGCCAGGTATTGCCTTTTCTACAGTAAATTTTTCAAAAAATAATTTTCTACTGTCGCAAATTTTAATTGCGCCAGGGATTGCCTTTTCTATAGTAAATTATTCAAAAAATAATTGTTTACTGTCGCAAATTTTAATTACGCCAGGGATTGCCTTTTCTATAGTAAACTTTTCAAAAAATAATTTTTTACTGTCGCAAATTTTAATTGCGCCAGAGATTGCCTTTTCTACAGTAAATTTTTCAAAAAATAATTTTTTACTGTCGCAAATTTTAATTACGCCAGGGATTGCCTTTTCTATAGTAAATTTTTCAAAAAATAATTTTTTACTGTAGCAAATTTTAATTGCGCCAGGGATTGCCTTTTGTATAGTAAATTTTTCAAAAATTAATTTTTTACTGTCGCAAATTTTAATTAATTCAGGGATTGCCTTTTCTATAGTAAATTATTCAAAAAATAATTTTTTACTGTCGCAAATTTTAATTGCGCCATGGATTGCCTTTTCTACAGTAAATTTTTCAAAAAATAATTTTTTACTGTCGCAAATTTTAATTTCGTCAGGGATTGCGTTTTCTATAGTAAATTTAGCAAAAAATAATGTTCTACTGTCACAAATTTTAATTGCGCCAGGGATTGCCTTTTCTACAGTAAATTTTTCCAAAAATATTTTTCTACTGTCGCAAGTTTTAATTGCGCCAGGGATTGCCTTTTCTATAGTAAATTATTCAAAAAATAATTTTTTACTGTCGCAAATTTTAATTGCGCCAGGGATTGCCTTTTCTATAGTAAATTTTTCAAAAAATAATTTTCTACTGTCACAAATTTTAATTGCGCCAGGGATTGCCTTTTCTACAGTAAATTTTTCCAAAAATATTTTTTTACTGTCGCAAATTTTAATTGCGCCGGGGATTGCCTTTTCTACAGTAAATTTTTCAAAAAATAATTTTTTACTGTCGCAAATTTTAATTTGGTCAGGGATTGCGTTTTCTATAGTAAATTTAGAAAAAAATAATGTTCTACTGTCGCAAGTTTTAATTGCGCCAGGGATTGCCTTTTCTATAGTATATTATTCAAAAAATAATTTTTTACTGTCGCAAATTTTAATTGCGCCAGGGATTGCCTTTTCTATAGTAAATTTTTCAAAAAATAATTTTCTACTGTCGCAAATTTTAATTGCGCCAGGGATTGCCTTTTCTATAGTAAATTTTTCAAAAAATAATATTTTACTGTCGCAAATTTTAATTGCGCCATGGATTGCCTTTTCTATAGTAAATTTTTCCAAAAATATTTTTCTACTGTCGCAAGTTTTAATTGCGCCAGGGATTGCCTTTTCTACAGTAAATTTTTCAAAAAATAATTTTTACAGTCGCAAATTTTAATTGCGCCAAGGACTGCCTTTTCTACAGTAAATTTTTCAAAAAATAATTTTTTACTGTCGCAAATTTGAATTGCGCCAGGAATTGCCTTTTCTATAGTAACTTTTTCAAAAATTAATTTTTTACTGTCGCAAATTTTAATTACGCCTGGGATTGGCTTTTCTATAGTAAATTATTCAAAAAATAATTTGTTACTGTCGCAAATTTTAATTTCGCCAAGGATTGCCTTTTCTATAGTAAATTTTGCAAAAAATAATTTTCTACTGTCGCAAATTTTAATTACGCCAGGGATTGCCTTTTCTATAGAAAATTATACAAAAAATAATTTTTTACTGTCGCAAATTTTAATTGCGCCAGGGATTGCCTTTTCTACAGTAAATTTTTCGCAAATTAATTTTTTACTGTCGCAAATTTTAAATCCGCCAGGGATTGCCTTTTCTATAGTCAATTATACAAAAAATAATTTTTTACTTTCGCAAATTTTAATTGCGCCAGGGATTGCCATTTCTACAGTAAATTTTTCACAATATTTTTTTTACTGTCGCAAATTTTAAATCCGCCAAGGATTGCCTTTTGTATAGTAAATTTTTCAAAAATTAATTTTTTACTGTCGCAAATTTTAATTGCGCCAGGGATTGCCTTTTCTACAGTAAATTTTTCAAAAAATAATTTTTTACTGTCGCAAATTTTAATTACGCCAGGGATTGCCTTTTCTATAGTAAATTATTCAAAAAATAATTTTTTACTCTCGCAAATTTTAATTACGCCAGGGATTGCCTTTTCTACAGTAAATTTTTCAAAAATTAATTTTTTACTGTCGCAAATTTTAAATACGCCAGGGATTGCCTTTTCTATAGTAAATTTTGCAAAAAATAATTTTCTACTGTCGCAAATTTTAACTGCGCCAGGGATTGCCTTTTCTATAGTAAATTTTTCAAAAATTAATTTTTTGCTGTCGCAAATTTTAATTTCGCCAGGGATTGCCTTTTCTATAGTAAATTTTTCAAAAAAAAATTTTTTACTGTCGCAAATTTTAATTTCGTCAGGGATTGGCTTTTCTATAGTAAATTTTGCAAAAAATAATTTTCTACTGTCGCAAGTTTTAATTGCGCCAGGGATTGCCTTTTCTATAGTAAATTATTCAAAAAATAATTTTTTACTGTCGCAAATTTTAATTGCGCCAGGGATTGCCTTTTCTATAGTAAATTTTTCAAAAAATAATTTTCTACTGTCGCAAATTTTAATTGCGCCAGGGATTGCCTTTTCTACAGTAAATTTTTCAAAAAATATTTTTTTACTGTCGCAAATTTTAATTGCGCCAGGGATTGCCTTTTCTACAGTAAATTTTTCAAAAAATAATTTTTTACTGTCGCAAATTTTAATTGCGCCAGGGATTGCCTTTTCTATAGTAACTTTTTCAAAAATTAATCTTTTACTGTCGCAAATTTTAATTACGCCTGGGATTGCCTTTTCTATAGTAAATTATTCAAAAAATAATTTTTTACTGTCGCAAATTTTAATTTCGCCAGGGATTGCTTTTTCTATAGTAAATTTTGCAAAAAATAATTTTCTACTGTCGCAAATTTTAATTGAGCCAGGGGTTGCCTTTTCTACAGTAAATTTTTCAAAAATTAATTTTTTACTGTCGCAAATTTTAAATACGCCAGGGATTGCCTTTTCTATAGTAAATTTTGCAAAAAATAATTTTCTACTTTCGCAAATTTTAATTGCGCCAGGGATTGCCTTTTCTATAGTAAATTTTTCAAAAATTAATTGTTTGCTGTCGCAAATTTTAATTTCGCCAGGGATTGCTTTTTCTATAATAAATTTTTCAAAAAATAATTTTTTACTGTCGCAAATTTTGCCTTTTCTATAGTAAATTATAGAAGAAATAATTTTTTACTGTCGCAAATTTTAATTGCGCCAGGGATTGCATTTTCTACAGTAAATTTTTCACAAATTAATTTTTTACTGTCGCAAATTTTAAATCCGCCAGGGATTGCCTTTTCTATAGTAAATTTTTCAAAAATTAATTTTTTACTGTCGAAAATTTTAATTGCGCCAAGGATTGCCTTTTCTGCAGTAAATTTCTCAAAAAATAATTTTTTAATGTCGCAAATTTTAATTACGCCAGGGATTGCCTTTTCTATAGTAAATTTTTCAAAAAATATTTTTTTACTGTCGCAAATTTTAATTACGCTAGGGTTTGCCTTTTCTATAGCAAATTTTTCACAAATTAATTTTTTACTGTCGGAAATTTTAATTGCGCCAGGGATTGCCTTTTCTATAGTAAATTTTTCAAAATTTAATTTTATACTGTCGCAAATTTTAAATAAGCCAGGGATTGCCTTTTCTATAGTAAATTATTCAAAAAATAATTTTTTACTGTCGCAAATTTTAAATACGCCAGGGATTGCCTTTTCTATAGTAAATTTTACAAAATTTAATTTTATACTGTCGCAAATTTTAATTGCGTCAGGGATTGCCTTTTCTACAGTAAATTTTTCAAAAAATAATTTTTTACTGTCGCAAATTTTAATTACGCCAGGGATTGCCTTTTCTATAGTAAATTATTCAAAAAATAATTTTTTACGGTCGCAAATTTTAATTGCGCCAGGGATTGCCTTTTCCATAGTAAATTTTTCAAAAAATAATTTTCTACTGTCGCAAATTTTAACTGCGCCAGAGATTGTCTTTTCTACAGTAAATTTTTCAAAAAATAATTTTTTGCTGTCGCAAATTTTAATTGCGCCAGGGATTGCCTTTTCTACAGTAAATTTTTCAAAAAATAATTTTTTACTGTCGCAAATTTTAATTGCGCCAGGGATTGCCTTTTCTACAGTAAATTTTTCAAAAAATAATTTTTTACTATCGCAAATTTTAATTGCGCCAGGTATTGCCTTTTCTATAGTAAATTATTCAAAAAATAATTTTTTACTGTCGCAAATTTTAAATACGCCAGGGATTGCCTTTTCTATAGTAAATTTTTCAAAAAATAATTTTCTACTTTCGCAAATTTTAATTGCGCCAGGGATTGCCTTTTCTATAGTAAATTTTTCAAAAATTAATTGTTTGCTGTCGCAAATTTTAATTTCGCCAGGGATTGCTTTTTCTATAATAAATTTTTCAAAAAAAAATTTTTTACTGTCGCAAATTTTAATTACGCCAGGGATTGCCTTTTCAATAGTAAATTATAAAAGAAATAATTTTTTACTGTCGCAAATTTTAATTGCGCCAGGGATTGCCTTTTCTACAGTAAATTTTTCACAAATTAATTTTTTACTGTCGCAAATTTTAAATCCGCCAGGGATTGCCTTTTCTATAGTAAATTTTTCAAAAATTAATTTTTTACTGTCGCAAATTTTAATTGCGCCAAGGATTGACTTTTCTGCAGTAAATTTCTCAAAAAATAATTTTTTACTGTCGCAAATTTTAATTACGCCAGGGATTGCCTTTTCTATAGTAAATTTTTCAAAAAATAATTTTTTACTGTCGCAAATTTTAATTACGCTAGGGATTGCCTTTTCTATAGCAAATTTTTCACAAATTAATTTTTTACTGTCGCAAATTTTAATTGCGCCAGGGATTGCCTTTTCTATAGTAAATTTTTCAAAATTTAATTTTATACTGTCGCAAATTTTAAATAAGCCAGGGATTGCCTTTTCTATAGTAAATTTTACAAAATTTAATTTTATACTGTCGCAAATTTTAATTGCGTCAGGGATTGCCTTTTCTACAGTAAATTTTTCAAAAAATAATTTTTTACTGTCGCAAATTTTAATTACGCCAGGGATTGCCTTTTCTATAGTAAATTATTCAAAAAATAATTTTTTACGGTCGCAAATTTTAATTGCGCCAGGGATTGCCTTTTCCATAGTAAATTTTTCAAAAAATTATTTTCTACTGTCGCAAATTTTAATTGCGCCAGAGATTGTCTTTTCTACAGTAAATTTTTCAAAAAATAATTTTTTACTGTCGCAAATTTTAATTGCGCCAGGGATTGCCTTTTCTACAGTAAATTTTTCAAAAAATAATTTTTTACTGTCGCAAATTTTAATTGCGCCAGGGATTGCCTTTTCTACAGTAAATTTTTCAAAAAATAATTTTTTACTATCGCAAATTTTAATTGCGCCAGGTATTGCCTTTTCTATAGTAAATTATTCAAAAAATAATTTTTTACTGTCGCAAATTTTAAATACGCCAGGGTTTGCCTTTTCTATAGTAAATTTTTCAAAAAATAATTTTCTACTGTCGCAAGTTTTAATTGCGCCAGGGATTGCCTTTTCTATAGTAAATTTTTCAAAAAATAATTTTTTACTGTCGCAAATTTTAATTACGCCAGGGATTGCCTTTTCTATAGTAAATTTTTCAAAAACTAATTTTTTACTCTCGCAAATTTTAATTGCGCCAGGGATTGCCTTTTCTATAGTAAATTTTTCAAAAATTAATTTTATACTGTCGCAAATTTTAATTACGCCGAGGATTGCCTTTTCTATTGTAAATTTTTCAAAAATTAATTTTTACTGTCGCAAATTTTAATTACGCCAGGGATTGCCTTTTCAATAGTAAATTATTCAAAAAATAATTTTTTACTGTCACAAGTTTTAATTGCGCCAGGGATTGCATTTTCTACAGTAAATTTTTCAAAAAATAATTTTTTACTATCGCAAATTTTAAATACGCCAGGGATTGCCTTTTCTATAGTAAATTTTTCAAAAAATAATTTTCTACTGTCGCAAATTTTAATTGCGCCAAGGATTGCCTTTTCTATAGTAAATTTTTCAAAAAATAATTTTTTACTGTCGCAAATTTTAATTACGCCAGGGATTGCCTTTTCTATAGTAAATTTTTCAAAAACTAATTTTTTACTGTCGCAAATTTTAATTGCGCCAGGGATTGCCTTTTCTATAGTAAATTTTTCAAAAATTAATTTTATACTGTCGCAAATTTTAATTACGCCAAGGATTGCCTTTTCTATTGTAAATTGTTCAAAAATTAATTTTATACTGTCCCAAATTTTAATTGCGCCAGGGATTGCCTTTTCTATAGTAAATTTTTCAAAAAATAATTTTTTACTGTCGCAAATTTTAATTGCGCCAGGGATTGCCTTTTCTACAGTAAATTTACAAAAAATAATTTTTACTGTCGCAAATTTTAATTAAGCCAGGGATTGCCTTTTCTATAGTAAATTATTCAAAAAATATTTTTTTACTGTCGCAAGTTTTAATTGCGCCAGGGATTGCCTTTTCTATAGTAAATTTTTCACAAATTAATTTTTTACAGTCGCAAATTGTAATTGCGCCAGGGATTTCCTTTTCTACAGTAAATTTTACAAAAAATAATTTTTTACTGTCGAAAATTTTAATTACGCCAGGGATTGCCTTTTCTATAGTAAATTATTCAAAAAATTATTTTTTACTGTCGCAAATTTTAATTACGCCAGGGATTGCCTTTTCAATAGTAAATTTTTCAAAAAATAATTTTTTACTGTCGCAAATTTTAATTACGCCAGGGAGTGCCTTTTCTACAGTAAATTTTTCAAAAACTATTTTTTTATTGTCGCACATTTTAAATACGCCAGGGATTGCCTTTTCTATAGTAAATTTTGCAAAAAATAATTTTTTACTGTCGCAAATTTTAATTACGCCAGGGATTGCCTTTTCTATAGTAAATTTTTCAAAAACTAATTTTTTACTGTCTCAAATTTTAATTACGCCAGGGATTGCCTTTTCAATAGTAAATTTTGCAAAAGATAATTTTTTACTGTCGCAAATTTTAATTGCGCCAGGGATTGCCTTTTGTATAGTAAATTTTTCGAAAAATAATTTTCTACTGTCGCAAATTTTAATTGCGCCAGGGATTGCCTTTTCTACAGTAAATTTTTCAAAAAATAATTTTTTACTGTCGCAAATTTTAATTACGCCAGCGATTGCCTTTTCTACAGTAAATTTTTCACAAAATAATTTTATACTGTCGCAAGCTTTAAATAGGCCAGGGATTGCCTTTTCTATAGTAAATTTTTCAAAAAATTATTTGATAATGTCGCAAATTTTAATTACGCCAGGGATTGCCTTTTCTATAGTAAATTTTTCACAAATTAATTTTTTACTGTCGCAAATTTTAAATCCGCCAGGGATTGCCTTTTCTATAGTAAATTTTTCAAAAAATAATTTTTTACTGTCGCAAATTTTAAATACGCCAAGGATTGCCTTTTCTACAGTAAATTTTTCAAAAAATAATTTTTTACTGTCGCAAATTTTAATTACGCCAGGGATTGCCTTTTCTACAGTAAATTTTTCAAAAAATAATTGTTTACTGTCGCAAATTGTAATTGCGCCAGGGATTTCCTTTTCTACAGTAAATTTTACAAAAAATACTTTTTTACTGTCGCAAATTTTAAATACGCCAGGGATTGCCTTTTCTATAGTAAATTTTTCAAAAAATAATTTTTTACTGTCGCAAATTTTAAATACGTCAGGGATTGCCTGTTCTATAGTAAATTTTTCAAAAAATAATTTTTTACTGTCGCAAATTTTAAATACGCCAGGGATTGCCTTTTCTATAGTAAATTATTCAAAAAATAATTTTTTACTGTCGCAAATTTTAAATACGCCAGGGATTGCCTTTTTTATAGTAAATTTTTCAAAAAATAATTTTTTACTGTCGCAAATTTTAATTACGCCAGGGATTGCCTTTTTTACAGTAAATTTGTCAAAAAATAATGTTTTACTGTCGCAAATTGTAATTGCGCCAGGGATTGCCTTTTCTACAGTAAATTTTACAAAAAATAATTTTTTACTGTCGAAAATTTTAATTACGCCAGGAATTGCCTTTTCTATAGTAAATTATTCAAAAAATAATTTTTTACTGTCGCAAATTTTAAATACGCCAGGGATTTCCTTTTCTATAGTAAATTTTACAAAAATAAATTTTTTACTGTCGCAAATTTTAATTACGCCAGGGATTGCCTTTTCTACAGTAAATTTTTCAAAAAATAATTTTTTACTGTCGCACATTGTAATTGCGCCAGGGATTGCCTTTTCTACAGTAAACTTTACAAAAAATAATTTTTTACTGTCGAAAATTTTAATTACGCCAGGGATTGCCTTTTCTATAGTAAATTATTCAAAAAATAAATTTTTACTGTCGCAAATTTTAAATACGCCAGGGATTGCCTTTCTATAGTAAATTTTTCAAAAAATAATTTTTTACTGTCGCAAGTTTTAATTGCGCCAGAGATTGTCTTTACTACAGTAAATTTTTCAAAAAATAATTTTTTACTGTCGCAAATTTTAATTGCACCAGGGATTGCCTTTTCTACAGTAAATTTTTCAAAAAATAATTTTTTACTGTCGCAAATTTTAATTGCGCCAGGGTTTGCCTTTTCTACAGTAAATTTTTCAAAAAATAATTTTTTACTATCGCAAATTTTAATTGCGCCAGGGATTGCCTTTTCTATAGTAAATTATTCAAAAAATAATTTTTTACTGTCGCAAATTTTAATTGCGCCAGGGATTGCCTTTTCTATAGTAAATTTTTCAAAAAATAATTTTCTACTGTCACAAATTTTAATTGCGCCAGGGATTGCCTTTTCTACAGTAAATTTTTCCAAAAATATTTTTTTACTGTCGCAAATTTTAATTGCGCCAGGGATTGCCTTTTCTACAGTAAATTTTTCAAAAAATAATTTTTTACTGTCGCAAATTTTAATTTCGTCAGGGATTGCGTTTTCTATAGTAAATTTAGCAAAAAATAATGTTCTACTGTCGCAAGTTTTAATTGCGCCAGGGATTGCCTTTTCTATAGTATATTATTCAAAAAATAATTTTTTACTGTCGCAAATTTTAATTGCGCCAGGGATTGCCTTTTCTATAGTAAATTTTTCAAAAAATAATTTTCTACTGTCGCAAATTTTAATTGCGCCAGGGATTGCCTTTTCTATAGTAAATTTTTCAAAAAATAATATTTTACTGTCGCAAATTTTAATTGCGCCATGGATTGCCTTTTCTATAGTAAATTTTTCAAAAAATAATTTTCTACTGTCGCAAATTTTAATTACGCCAGGGATTGCCTTTTCTACAGTAAATTTTTCAAAAAATAATTTTTTACAGTCGCAAATTTTAATTGCGCCAAGGATTGCCTTTTCTACAGTAAATTTTTCAAAAAATAATTTTTTACTGTCGCAAATTTGAATTGCGCCAGGAATTGCCTTTTCTATAGTAACTTTTTCAAAAATTAATTTTTTACTGTCGCAAATTTTAATTACGCCTGGGATTGGCTTTTCTATAGTAAATTATTCAAAAAATAATTTGTTACTGTCGCAAATTTTAATTTCGCCAGGGATTGCCTTTTCTATAGTAAATTTTGCAAAAAATAATTTTCTACTGTCGCAAATTTTAATTACGCCAGGGATTGCCTTTTCTATAGAAAATTATACAAAAAATAATTTTTTACTGTCGCAAATTTTAATTGCGCCAGGGATTGCCTTTTCTACAGTAAATTTTTCACAAATTAATTTTTTTCTGTCGCAAATTTTAAATCCGCCAGGGATTGCCTTTTCTATAGTCAATTATACAAAAAATAATTTTTTACTGTCGCAAATTTTAATTGCGCCAGGGATTGCCATTTCTACAGTAAATTTTTCACAATATTTTTTTTACTGTCGCAAATTTTAAATCCGCCAGGGATTGCCTTTTCTATAGTAAATTTTTCAAAAATTAATTTTTACTGTCGCAAATTTTAATTGCGCCAGGGATTGCCTTTTCTACAGTAAATTTTTCAAAAAATAATTTTTTACTGTCGCAAATTTTAATTACGCCAGGGATTGCCTTTTCTATAGTAAATTATTCAAAAAATAATTTTTTACTCTCGCAAATTTTAATTACGCCAGGGATTGCCTTTTCTACAGTAAATTTTTCAAAAATTAATTTATTACTGTCGCAAATTTTAAATACGCCAGGGATTGCCTTTTCTATAGTAAATTTTGCAAAAAATAATTTTCTACTGTCGCAAATTTTAACTGCGCCAGGGATTGCCTTTTCTATAGTAAATTTTTCAAAAATTAATTTTTTGCTGTCGCAAATTTTAATTTCGCCAGGGATTGCCTTTTCTATAGTAAATTTTTCAAAAAATAATTTTTTACTGTCGCAAATTTTAATTTCGTCAGGGATTGGCTTTTCTATAGTAAATTTTGCAAAAAATAATTTTCTACTGTCGCAAGTTTTAATTGCGCCAGGGATTGCCTTTTCTATAGTAAATTATTCAAAAAATAATTTTTTACTGTCGCAAATTTTAATTGCGCCAGGGATTGCCTTTTCTATAGTAAATTTTTCAAAAAATAATTTTCTACTGTCGCAAATTTTAATTGCGCCAGGGATTGCCTTTTCTACAGTAAAGTTTTCAAAAAATATTTTTTTACTGTCGCAAATTTTAATTGCGCCAGGGATTGCCTTTTCTACAGTAAATTTTTCAAAAAATAATTTTTTACTGTCGCAAATTTTAATTGCGCCAGGGATTGCCATTTCTATAGTAACTTTTTCAAAAATTAATCTTTTACTGTCGCAAATTTTAATTACGCCTGGGATTGCCTTTTCTATAGTAAGTTATTCAAAAAATAATTTTTTACTGTCGCAAATTTTAATTTCGCCAGGGATTGCTTTTTCTATAGTAAATTTTGCAAAAAATAATTTTCTACTGTCGCAAATTTTAATTGAGCCAGGGATTGCCTTTTCTATAGTAAATTTTTCAAAAAATAATATTTTACTGTCGCAAATTTTAATTACGCCAGGGATTGCCTTTTCTATAGTAAATTATTCAAAAAATAATTTTTTACTGTCGCAAATTTTAATTGCGCCAGGGATTGCCTTTTCTACAGTAAATTTTTCAAAAATTAATTTTTTACTGTCGCAAATTTTAAATACGCCAGGGATTGCCTTTTCTATAGTAAATTTTGCAAAAAATAATTTTCTACTTTCGCAAATTTTAATTGCGCCAGGGATTGCCTTTTCTATAGTAAATTTTTCAAAAATTAATTGTTTGCTGTCGCAAATTTTAATTTCGCCAGGGATTGCTTGTTCTATAATAAATTTTTCAAAAAATAATTTTTTACTGTCGCAAATTTTAATTACGCCAGGGATTGCCTTTTCTATAGTAAATTATAGAAGAAATAATTTTTTACTGTCGCAAATTTTAATTGCGCCAGGGATTGCCTTTTCTACAGTAAATTTTTCACAAATTAATTTTTTACTGTCGCAAATTTTAAATCCGCCAGGGATTGCCTTTTCTATAGTAAATTTTTCAAAAATTAATTTTTTACTGTCGAAAATTTTAATTGCGCCAAGGATTGCCTTTTCTGCAGTAAATTTCTCAAAAAATAATTTTTTACTGCCGCAAATTTTAATTACGCCAGGGATTGCCTTTTCTATAGTAAATTTTTCAAAAAATATTTTTTTACTGTCGCAAATTTTAATTACGCTAGGGATTGCCTTTTCTATAGCAAATTTTTCGCAAATTAATTTTTTACTGTCGCAAATTTTAATTGCGCCAGGGATTGCCTTTTCTATAGTAAATTTTTCAAAATTTAATTTTATTCTGTCGCAAATTTTAAATAAGCCAGGGATTGCCTTTTCTATAGTAAATTATTCAAAAAATAATTTTTTACTGTCGCAAATTTTAAATACGCCAGGGATTGCCTTTTCAATAGTAAATTTTTCAAAAAATAATTTTTTACTGTCGCAAATTTTAATTGCGCCAGGGTTTGCCTTTTCTACAGTAAATTTTTCAAAAAATAATTTTTTACTATCGCAAATTTTAATTGCGCCAGGGATTGCCTTTTCTATAGTAAATTATTCAAAAAATAATTTTTTACTGTCGCAAATTTTAATTGCGCCAGGGATTGCCTTTTCTATAGTAAATTTTTCAAAAAATAATTTTCTACTGTCACAAATTTTAATTGCGCCAGGGATTGCCTTTTCTACAGTAAATTTTTCCAAAAATATTTTTTTACTGTCGCAAATTTTAATTGCGCCAGGGATTGCCTTTTCTACAGTAAATTTTTCAAAAAATAATTTTTTACTGTCGCAAATTTTAATTTCGTCAGGGATTGCGTTTTCTATAGTAAATTTAGCAAAAAATAATGTTCTACTGTCGCAAGTTTTAATTGCGCCAGGGATTGCCTTTTCTATAGTATATTATTCAAAAAATAATTTTTTACTGTCGCAAATTTTAATTGCGCCAGGGATTGCCTTTTCTATAGTAAATTTTTCAAAAAATAATTTTCTACTGTCGCAAATTTTAATTGCGCCAGGGATTGCCTTTTCTATAGTAAATTTTTCAAAAAATAATATTTTACTGTCGCAAATTTTAATTGCGCCATGGATTGCCTTTTCTATAGTAAATTTTTCAAAAAATAATTTTCTACTGTCGCAAATTTTAATTACGCCAGGGATTGCCTTTTCTACAGTAAATTTTTCAAAAAATAATTTTTTACAGTCGCAAATTTTAATTGCGCCAAGGATTGCCTTTTCTACAGTAAATTTTTCAAAAAATAATTTTTTACTGTCGCAAATTTGAATTGCGCCAGGAATTGCCTTTTCTATAGTAACTTTTTCAAAAATTAATTTTTTACTGTCGCAAATTTTAATTACGCCTGGGATTGGCTTTTCTATAGTAAATTATTCAAAAAATAATTTGTTACTGTCGCAAATTTTAATTTCGCCAGGGATTGCCTTTTCTATAGTAAATTTTGCAAAAAATAATTTTCTACTGTCGCAAATTTTAATTACGCCAGGGATTGCCTTTTCTATAGAAAATTATACAAAAAATAATTTTTTACTGTCGCAAATTTTAATTGCGCCAGGGATTGCCTTTTCTACAGTAAATTTTTCACAAATTAATTTTTTTCTGTCGCAAATTTTAAATCCGCCAGGGATTGCCTTTTCTATAGTCAATTATACAAAAAATAATTTTTTACTGTCGCAAATTTTAATTGCGCCAGGGATTGCCATTTCTACAGTAAATTTTTCACAATATTTTTTTTACTGTCGCAAATTTTAAATCCGCCAGGGATTGCCTTTTCTATAGTAAATTTTTCAAAAATTAATTTTTACTGTCGCAAATTTTAATTGCGCCAGGGATTGCCTTTTCTACAGTAAATTTTTCAAAAAATAATTTTTTACTGTCGCAAATTTTAATTACGCCAGGGATTGCCTTTTCTATAGTAAATTATTCAAAAAATAATTTTTTACTCTCGCAAATTTTAATTACGCCAGGGATTGCCTTTTCTACAGTAAATTTTTCAAAAATTAATTTATTACTGTCGCAAATTTTAAATACGCCAGGGATTGCCTTTTCTATAGTAAATTTTGCAAAAAATAATTTTCTACTGTCGCAAATTTTAACTGCGCCAGGGATTGCCTTTTCTATAGTAAATTTTTCAAAAATTAATTTTTTGCTGTCGCAAATTTTAATTTCGCCAGGGATTGCCTTTTCTATAGTAAATTTTTCAAAAAATAATTTTTTACTGTCGCAAATTTTAATTTCGTCAGGGATTGGCTTTTCTATAGTAAATTTTGCAAAAAATAATTTTCTACTGTCGCAAGTTTTAATTGCGCCAGGGATTGCCTTTTCTATAGTAAATTATTCAAAAAATAATTTTTTACTGTCGCAAATTTTAATTGCGCCAGGGATTGCCTTTTCTATAGTAAATTTTTCAAAAAATAATTTTCTACTGTCGCAAATTTTAATTGCGCCAGGGATTGCCTTTTCTACAGTAAAGTTTTCAAAAAATATTTTTTTACTGTCGCAAATTTTAATTGCGCCAGGGATTGCCTTTTCTACAGTAAATTTTTCAAAAAATAATTTTTTACTGTCGCAAATTTTAATTGCGCCAGGGATTGCCATTTCTATAGTAACTTTTTCAAAAATTAATCTTTTACTGTCGCAAATTTTAATTACGCCTGGGATTGCCTTTTCTATAGTAAGTTATTCAAAAAATAATTTTTTACTGTCGCAAATTTTAATTTCGCCAGGGATTGCTTTTTCTATAGTAAATTTTGCAAAAAATAATTTTCTACTGTCGCAAATTTTAATTGAGCCAGGGATTGCCTTTTCTATAGTAAATTTTTCAAAAAATAATATTTTACTGTCGCAAATTTTAATTACGCCAGGGATTGCCTTTTCTATAGTAAATTATTCAAAAAATAATTTTTTACTGTCGCAAATTTTAATTGCGCCAGGGATTGCCTTTTCTACAGTAAATTTTTCAAAAATTAATTTTTTACTGTCGCAAATTTTAAATACGCCAGGGATTGCCTTTTCTATAGTAAATTTTGCAAAAAATAATTTTCTACTTTCGCAAATTTTAATTGCGCCAGGGATTGCCTTTTCTATAGTAAATTTTTCAAAAATTAATTGTTTGCTGTCGCAAATTTTAATTTCGCCAGGGATTGCTTGTTCTATAATAAATTTTTCAAAAAATAATTTTTTACTGTCGCAAATTTTAATTACGCCAGGGATTGCCTTTTCTATAGTAAATTATAGAAGAAATAATTTTTTACTGTCGCAAATTTTAATTGCGCCAGGGATTGCCTTTTCTACAGTAAATTTTTCACAAATTAATTTTTTACTGTCGCAAATTTTAAATCCGCCAGGGATTGCCTTTTCTATAGTAAATTTTTCAAAAATTAATTTTTTACTGTCGAAAATTTTAATTGCGCCAAGGATTGCCTTTTCTGCAGTAAATTTCTCAAAAAATAATTTTTTACTGCCGCAAATTTTAATTACGCCAGGGATTGCCTTTTCTATAGTAAATTTTTCAAAAAATATTTTTTTACTGTCGCAAATTTTAATTACGCTAGGGATTGCCTTTTCTATAGCAAATTTTTCGCAAATTAATTTTTTACTGTCGCAAATTTTAATTGCGCCAGGGATTGCCTTTTCTATAGTAAATTTTTCAAAATTTAATTTTATTCTGTCGCAAATTTTAAATAAGCCAGGGATTGCCTTTTCTATAGTAAATTATTCAAAAAATAATTTTTTACTGTCGCAAATTTTAAATACGCCAGGGATTGCCTTTTCAATAGTAAATTTTACAAAATTTAATTTTATACTGTCGCAAATTTTAATTGCGTCAGGGATTGCCTTTTCTACAGTAAATTTTTCAAAAAATAATTTTTTACTGTCGCAAATTTTAATTACGCCAGGGATTGCCTTTTCTATAGTAAATTATTCAAAAAATAATTTTTTACGGTCGCAAATTTTAATTGCGCCAGGGATTGCCTTTTCCATAGTAAATTTTTCAAAAAATAATTTTCTACTGTCGCAAATTTTAATTGCGCCAGAGATTGTCTTTTCTACAGTAAATTTTTCAAAAAATAATTTTTTGCTGTCGCAAATTTTAATTGCGCCAGGGATTGCCTTTTCTACAGTAAATTTTTCAAAAAATAATTTTTTACTGTCGCAAATTTTAATTGCGCCAGGGATTGCCTTTTCTACAGTAAATTTTAAAAAAATAATTTTTTACTATCGCAAATTTTAATTGCGCCAGGTATTGCCTTTTCTATAGTAAATTATTCAAAAAATAATTTTTTACTGTCGCAAATTTTAAATACGCCAGGGATTGCCTTTTCTATAGTAAATTTTTCAAAAAATAATTTTCTACTTTCGCAAATTTTAATTGCGCCAGGGATTGCCTTTTCTATAGTAAATTTTTCAAAAATTAATTGTTTGCTGTCGCAAATTTTAATTTCGCCAGGAATTGCTTTTTCTATAATAAATTTTTCAAAAAATAATTTTTTACTGCCGCAAATTTTAATTATGCCAGGGATTGCCTTTTCAATAGTAAATTATAGAAGAAATAATTTTTTACTGTCGCAAATTTTAATTGAGCCAGAGATTGCCTTTTCTACAGTAAATTTTTCACAAATTAATTTTTTACTGTCGCAAATTTTAAATCCGCCAGGGATTGCCTTTTCTATAGTAAATTTTTCAAAAATTAATTTTTTACTGTCGCAAATTTTAATTGCGCCAAGGATTGACTTTTCTGCAGTAAATTTCTCAAAAAATAATTTTTTACTGTCGCAAATTTTAATTACGCCAGGGATTGCCTTTTCTATAGTAAATTTTTAAAAAATAATTTTTTACTGTCGCAAATTTTAATTACGCTAGGGATTGCCTTTTCTATAGCAAATTTTTCACAAATTAATTTTTTACTGTCGCAAATTTTAATTGCGCCAGGGATTGCCTTTTCTATAGTAAATTTTTCAAAATTTAATTTTATACTGTCGCAAATTTTAAATAAGCCAGGGATTGCCTTTTCTATAGTAAATTTTACAAAATTTAATTTTATACTGTCGCAAATTTTAATTGCGTCAGGGATTGCCTTTTCTACAGTAAATTTTTCAAAAAATAATTTTTTACTGTCGCAAATTTTAATTACGCCAGGTATTGCCTTTTCTATAGTAAATTATTCAAAAAATAATTTTTTACGGTCGCAAATTTTAATTGCGCCAGGGATTGCCTTTTCCATAGTAAATTTTTCAAAAAATTATTTTCTACTGTCGCAAATTTTAATTGCGCCAGAGATTGTCTTTTCTACAGTAAATTTTTCAAAAAATCATTTTTTACTGTCGCAAATTTTAATTGCGCCAGGGATTGCCTTTTCTACAGTAAATTTTTCAAAAAATAATTTTTTACTGTCGCAAATTTTAATTGCGCCAGGGATTGCCTTTTCTACAGTAAATTTTTCAAAAAATAATTTTTTACTATCGCAAATTTTAATTGCGCCAGGTATTGCCTTTTCTATAGTAAATTATTCAAAAAATAATTTTTTACTGTCGCAAATTTTAAATACGCCAGGGATTGCCTTTTCTATAGTAAGTTTTTCAAAAAATAATTTTCTACTGTCGCAAATTTTAATTGCGCCAGGGATTGCCTTTTCTATAGTAAATTTTTCAAAAAATAATTTTTTACTGTCGCAAATTTTAATTACGCCAGGGATTGCCTTTTCTATAGTAAATTTTTCAAAAACTAATTTTTTACTGTCGCAAATTTTAATTGCGCCAGGGATTGCCTTTTCTATAGTAAATTTTTCAAAAATTAATTTTATACTGTCGCAAATTTTAATTACGCCGAGGATTGCCTTTTCTATTGTAAATTGTTCAAAAATTAATTTTTACTGTCGCAAATTTTAATTACGCCAGGGATTGCCTTTTCAATAGTAAATTATTCAAAAAATAATTTTTTACTGTCACAAGTTTTAATTGCGCCAGGGATTGCATTTTCTACAGTAAATTTTTCAAAAAATAATTTTTTACTGTCGCAAATTTTAAATACGCCAGGGATTGCCTTTTCTATAGTAAATTTTTCAAAAAATAATTTTCTACTGTCGCAAATTTTAATTGCGCCAGGGATTGCCTTTTCTATAGTAAATTTTTCAAAAAATAATTTTTTACTGTCGCAAATTTTAATTACGCCAGGGATTGCCTTTTCTATAGTAAATTTTTCAAAAACTAATTTTTTACTGTCGCAAATTTTAATTGCACCAGGGATTGCCTTTTCTATAGTAAATTTTTCAAAAATTAATTTTATACTGTCGCAAATTTTAATTACGCCGAGGATTGCCTTTTCTATTGTAAATTGTTCAAAAATTAATTTTATACTGTCGCAAATTTTAATTGCGCCAGGGATTGCCTTTTCTATAGTAAATTTTTCAAAAAATAATTTTTTACTGTCGCAAATTTTAATTGCGCCAGGGATTGCCTTTTCTACAGTAAATTTACAAAAAATAATTTTTACTGTCGCAAATTTTAATTACGCCAGGGATTGCCTTTTCTATAGTAAATTATTCAAAAAATATTTTTTTACTGTCGCAAGTTTTAATTGCGCCAGGGATTGCCTTTTCTATAGTAAATTTTTCACAAATTAATTTTTTACAGTCGCAAATTTTAATTGCGCCAGGGATTGCCTTTTCTACAGTAAATTTTTCAAAAAATAATTTTTTACTGTCGCAAATTTTAATTGCGCCAGGGATTGCCTTTTCTACAGTAAATTTTTCAAAAAATAATTTTTTACTATCGCAAATTTTAATTGCGCCAGGTATTGCCTTTTCTATAGTAAATTATTCAAAAAATAATTTTTTACTGTCGCAAATTTTAAATACGCCAGGGATTGCCTTTTCTATAGTAAGTTTTTCAAAAAATAATTTTCTACTGTCGCAAATTTTAATTGCGCCAGGGATTGCCTTTTCTATAGTAAATTTTTCAAAAAATAATTTTTTACTGTCGCAAATTTTAATTACGCCAGGGATTGCCTTTTCTATAGTAAATTTTTCAAAAACTAATTTTTTACTGTCGCAAATTTTAATTGCGCCAGGGATTGCCTTTTCTATAGTAAATTTTTCAAAAATTAATTTTATACTGTCGCAAATTTTAATTACGCCGAGGATTGCCTTTTCTATTGTAAATTGTTCAAAAATTAATTTTTACTGTCGCAAATTTTAATTACGCCAGGGATTGCCTTTTCAATAGTAAATTATTCAAAAAATAATTTTTTACTGTCACAAGTTTTAATTGCGCCAGGGATTGCATTTTCTACAGTAAATTTTTCAAAAAATAATTTTTTACTGTCGCAAATTTTAAATAAGCCAGGGATTGCCTTTTCTATAGTAAATTTTTCAAAAAATAATTTTCTACTGTCGCAAATTTTAATTGCGCCAGGGATTGCCTTTTCTATAGTAAATTTTTCAAAAAATAATTTTTTACTGACGCAAAATTTTAATTACGCCAGGGATTGCCTTTTCTATAGTAAATTTTTCAAAAACTAATTTTTTACTGTCGCAAATTTAATTGCACCAGGGATTGCCTTTTCTATAGTAAATTTTTCAAAAATTAATTTTATACTGTCGCAAATTTAATTACGCCGAGGATTGCCTTTTCTATTGTAAATTGTTCAAAAATTAATTTTATACTGTCGCAAATTTTAATTGCGCCAGGGATTGCCTTTTCTATAGTAAATTTTTCAAAAAATAATTTTTTACTGTCGCAAATTTTAATTGCGCCAGGGATTGCCTTTTCTACAGTAAATTTACAAAAACTAATTTTACTGTCGCAAATTTTAATTACGCCAGGAATTGCCTTTTCTATAGTAAATTATTCAAAAAATATTTTTTTACTGTCGCAAGTTTTAATTGCGCCAGGGATTGCCTTTTCTATAGTAAATTTTCACAAATTAATTTTTTACAGTCGCAAATTGTAATTACGCCAGGGATTGCCTTTTCTATAGTAAATTTTTCACAAATTAATTTTTTACTGTCGCAAATTTTAAATCCGCCGGGGATTGCCTTTTCTATAGTAAATTTTTCAAAAAATAATTTTTTACTGTCGCAAATTTTAAATACGCCAGGGATTGCCTTTTCTACAGTAAATTTTTCAAAAAATAATTTTTTACTGTCGCAAATTTTAATTACGCCAGGGATTGCCTTTTCTACAGTAAATTTTTCAAAAAATAATTGTTTACTGTCGCAAATTGTAATTGCGCCAGGGATTTCCTTTTCTACAGTAAATTTTACAAAAAATATTTTTTACTGTCGCAAATTTTAAATACGCCAGGGATTGCCTGTTCTATAGTAAATTTTTCAAAAAATAATTTTTTACTGTCGCAAATTTTAAATACGTCAGGGATTGCCTTTTTTATAATAAATTTTTCAAAAAAATAATTTTTTACTGTCGCAAATTTTAATTACGCCAGGGATTGCCTTTTTTACAGTAAATTTGTCAAAAAATAATGTTTTACTGTCTACAGTAAATTTTTCACAAATTAATTTTTTACTGTCGCAAATTTTAAATCTGCCAGGGATTGCCTTTTCTATAGTAAATTTTTCAAAAATTAATTTTTTACAGTCGCAAAATTGTAATTACGCCAGGGATTGCCTTTTCCATAGTAAATTTTTCAAAAAATTATTTTCTACTGTCGCAAATTTTAATTGCGCCAGAGATTGTCTTTTCTACAGTAAATTTTTCAAAAAATAATTTTTTACTGTCGCAAATTTTAATTTGCGCCAGGGATTGCCTTTTCTACAGTAAATTTTTCAAAAAATAATTTTTTACTGTCGCAAATTTTAATTGCGCCAGGGATTGCCTTTTCTACAGTAAATTTTTCAAAAAATAATTTTTTACTATCGCAAATTTTAGTTGCGCCAGGTATTGCCTTTTCTATAGTAAATTATTCAAAAAATAATTTTTTACTGTCGCAAATTTTAAATACGCCAGGGATTGCCTTTTCTATAGTAAATTTTTCAAAAAATAATTTTTTACTGTCGCAAATTTTAATTACGCCAGGGATTGCCTTTTCTATAGTAAATTTTTCAAAAACTAATTTTTTACTGTCGCAAATTTTAATTGCGCCAGGGATTGCCTTTTCTATAGTAAATTTTTCAAAAATTAATTTTATACTGTCGCAAATTTTAATTACGCCGAGGATTGCCTTTTCTATTGTAAATTGTTCAAAAATTAATTTTTACTGTCGCAAATTTTAATTACGCCAGGGATTGCCTTTTCAATAGTAAATTATTCAAAAAATAATTTTTTACTGTCACAAGTTTTAATTGCGCCAGGGATTGCATTTTCTACAGTAAATTTTTCAAAAAATAATTTTTTACTGTCGCAAATTTTAAATACGCCAGGGATTTGCCTTTTCTATAGTAAATTTTTCAAAAAATAATTTTCTACTGTCGCAAATTTTAATTGCGCCAGGGATTGCCTTTTCTATAGTAAAATTTTTCAAAAAATAATTTTTTACTGTCGCAAATTTTAATTACGCCAGGGATTGCCTTTTCTATAGTAAATTTTCAAAAACTAATTTTTTACTGTCGCAAATTTTAATTGCACCAGGGATTGCCTTTTCTATAGTAAATTTTTCAAAATTAATTTTATACTGTCGCAAATTTTAATTACGCCGAGGATTGCCTTTTCTATTGTAAATTGTTCAAAAATTAATTTTATACTGTCGCAAATTTTAATTGCGCCAGGGATTGCCTTTTCTATAGTAAATTTTTCAAAAAATAATTTTTACTGTCGCAAATTTTAATTGCGCCAGGGATTGCCTTTTTCTACAGTAAATTTACAAAAAATAATTTTTACTGTCGCAAATTTTAATTACGCCAGGGATTGCCTTTTCTATAGTAAATTATTCAAAAAATATTTTTTTACTGTCGCAAGTTTTAATTGCGCCAGGGATTGCCTTTTCTATAGTAAATTTTTCACAAATTAATTTTTTACAGTCGCAAATTGTAATTACGCCAGGGATTGCCTTTTCTATAGTAAATTTTTCACAAATTAATTTTTACAGTCGCAAATTGTAATTACGCCAGGGATTGCCTTTTCTATAGTAAATTTTTCACAAATTAATTTTTTACTGTCGCAAATTTTAAATCCGCCAGGGATTGCCTTTTCTATAGTAAATTTTTCAAAAAATAATTTTTTACTGTCGCAAATTTTAAATACGCCAGGGATTGCCTTTTCTACAGTAAATTTTTCAAAAAATAATTTTTTACTGTCGCAAATTTTAATTACGCCAGGGATTGCCTTTTCTACAGTAAATTTTTCAAAAAATAATTGTTTACTGTCGCAAATTGTAATTGCGCCAGGGATTTCCTTTTCTACAGTAAATTTTACAAAAAATACTTCTTTACTGTCGCAAATTTTAAATACGCCAGGGATTGCCTGTTCTATAGTAAATTTTTCAAAAAATAATTTTTTACTGTCGCAAATTTTAAATACGTCAGGGATTGCCTGTTCTATAGTAAATTTTTCAAAAATAATTTTTTACTGTCGCAAATTTTAAATACGCCAGGGATTGCCTTTTCTATAGTAAATTATTCAAAAAATAATTTTTTATTGTCGCAAATTTTAAATACGCCAGGGATTGCCTTTTTTATAATAAATTTTTCAAAAAATAATTTTTTTACTGTCGCAAATTTTAATTACGCCAGGGATTGCCTTTTTTACAGTAAATTTGTCAAAAAATAATGTTTTACTGTCTACAGTAAATTTTTCACAAATTAATTTTTTACTGTCGCAAATTTTAAATCCGCCAGGGATTGCCTTTTCTATAGTAAATTTTTCAAAAATTAATTTTTTACAGTCGCAAATTGTAATTACGCCAGGGATTGCCTTTCCATAGTAAATTTTTCAAAAAATTATTTTCTACTGTCGCAAATTTTAATTGCGCCAGAGATTGTCTTTTCTACAGTAAATTTTTCAAAAAATAATTTTTTACTGTCGCAAATTTTATTGCGCCAGGGATTGCCTTTTCTACAGTAAATTTTTTCAAAAAATAATTTTTTACTGTCGCAAATTTTAATTGCGCCAGGGATTGCCTTTTCTACAGTAAATTTTTCAAAAAATAATTTTTTACTATCGCAAATTTTAGTTGCGCCAGGTATTGCCTTTTCTATAGTAAATTATTCAAAAAATAATTTTTTACTGTCGCAAATTTTAAATACGCCAGGGATTGCCTTTTCTATAGTAAGTTTTTCAAAAAATAATTTTCTACTGTCGCAAATTTTAATTGCGCCAGGGATTGCCTTTTCTATAGTAAATTATTCAAAAAATAATTTTTTACTGTCACAAGTTTTAATTGCGCCAGGGATTGCATTTTCTACAGTAAATTTTTCAAAAAATAATTTTTTACTGTCGCAAATTTTAATACGCCAGGGATTGCCTTTTCTATAGTAATTTTTCAAAAAATAATTTTCTACTGTCGCAAATTTTAATTGCGCCAGGGATTGCCTTTTCTATAGTAAATTTTTCAAAAAATAATTTTTTACTGTCGCAAATTTTAATTACGCCAGGATTGCCTTTTCTATAGTAAATTTTTCAAAAACTAATTTTTTACTGTCGCAAATTTTAATTGCACCAGGGATTGCCTTTTCTATAGTAAATTTTTCAAAAATTAATTTTATACTGTCGCAAATTTTAATTACGCCGAGGATTGCCTTTTCTATTGTAAATTGTTCAAAATTAATTTTATACTGTCGCAAATTTTAATTGCGCCAGGGATTGCCTTTTCTATAGTAAATTTTTCAAAAATAATTTTTTACTGTCGCAAATTTTAATTGCGCCAGGGATTGCCTTTTCTACAGTAAATTTACAAAAAATAATTTTTACTGTCGCAAATTTTAATTACGCCAGGGATTGCCTTTTCTATAGTAAATTATTCAAAAAATATTTTTTTTACTGTCGCAAGTTTTAATTGCGCCAGGGATTGCCTTTTCTATAGTAAATTTTTCACAAATTAATTTTTTACAGTCGCAAATTGTAATTACGCCAGGGATTGCCTTTTCTATAGTAAATTTTTCACAATTAATTTTTTACTGTCGCAAATTTTAAATCCGCCAGGGATTGCCTTTTCTATAGCAAATTTTTCAAAAAATAATTTTTTACTGTCGCAAATTTTAAATACGCCAGGGATTGCCTTTTCTACAGTAAATTTTCAAAAAATAATTTTTTACTGTCGCAAATTTTAATTACGCCAGGGATTGCCTTTTCTACAGTAAATTTTTCAAAAAATAATTGTTTACTGTCGCAAATTGTAATTGCGCCAGGGATTTCCTTTTCTACAGTAAATTTTACAAAAAATACTTTTTTACTGTCGCAAATTTTAAATACGCCAGGGATTGCCTTTTCTATAGTAAATTTTTCAAAAATAATTTTTTACTGTCGCAAATTTTAAATACGTCAGGGATTGCCTGTTCTATAGTAAATTTTTCAAAAAATAATTTTTTACTGTCGCAAATTTTTAAATACGCCAGGATTGCCTTTTCTATAGTAAATTATTCAAAAAATAATTTTTATTGTCGCAAATTTTAAATACGCCAGGGATTGCCTTTTTTATAGTAAATTTTTCAAAAAATAATTTTTTACTGTCGCAAATTTTAATTACGCCAGGGATTGCCTTTTTTACAGTAAATTTGTCAAAAAATAATGTTTTACTGTCGCAAATTGTAATTGCGCCAGGGATTGCCTTTTCTACAGTAAATTTTACAAAAAACAATTTTTTACTGTCGAAAATTTTAATTACGCCAGGGATTGCCTTTTCTATAGTAAATTATTCAAAAAATAATTTTTTACTGTCGCAAATTTTAAATACGCCAGGGATTTCCTTTTCTATAGTAAATTTTTCAAAAAATAATTTTTTACTGTCGCAAATTTTAATTACGCCAGGGATTGCTTTTTCTACAGTAAATTTTTCAAAAAATAATTTTTTACTGTCGCACATTGTAATTGCGCCAGGGATTGCCTTTTCTACAGTAAATTTTACAAAAAATAATTTTTTACTGTCGAAAATTTTAATTACGCCAGGGATTGCCTTTTCTATAGTAAATTATTCAAAAAATAAATTTTTACTGTCGCAAATTTTAAATACGCCAGGGATTGCCTTTCTATAGTAAATTTTTCAAAAAATAATTTTTTACTGTCGCAAGTTTTAATTGCGCCAGAGATTGTCTTTTCTACAGTAAATTTTTCAAAAAATAATTTTTTACTGTCGCAAATTTTAATTGCACCAGGGATTGCCTTTTCTACAGTAAATTTTTCAAAAAATAATTTTTTACTGTCGCAAATTTTAATTGCGCCAGGGTTTGCCTTTTCTACAGTAAATTTTTCAAAAAATAATTTTTTACTATCGCAAATTTTAATTGCGCCAGGGATTGCCTTTTCTATAGTAAATTATTCAAAAAATAATTTTTTACTGTCGCAAATTTTAAATACGCCAGGGATTGCCTTTTGTATAGTAATTTTTCAAAAATTAATTTTTTACTGTCGCAAATTTTAAATCCGCCAGGGATTTCCTTTTCTATAGTAAATTTTTCAAAAAATAATTTTCTACTGTCGCAAATTTTAATTGCGCCAGGGATTGCCTTTTCTACAGTAAATTTTACAAAAAATAATTTTTTACTGTCGAAAATTTTAATTACGCCAGGGATTGCCTTTTCTATAGTAAATTATTCAAAAAATTATTTTTTACTGTCGCAAATTTTAAATTCGCCAGGGATTGCCTTTTCTATAGTAAATTTTACAAAATTTAATTTTATACTGTCGCAAATTTTAATTGCGTCAGGGATTGCCTTTTCTACAGTAAATTTGTCAAAAAATAATTTTTTACTGTCGCAAATTTTAATTACGCCAGGGATTGCCTTTTCTATAGTAAAATTATTCAAAAAATAATTTTTTACAGTCGCAAATTTTAATTGCGCCAGGGATTGCCTTTTCTATAGTAAATTTTTCAAAAAATAATTTTCTACTGTCGCAAATTTTAATTGCGCCAGAGATTGTCTTTTCTACAGTAAATTTTTCAAAAAATAATTTTTTACTGTCGCAAATTTTAATTGCGCCAGGGATTGCCTTTTCTACAGTAAATTTTTCAAAAAATAATTTTTTACTGTCGCAAATTTTAATTGCGCCAGGGATTGCCTTTTCTACAGTAAATTTTTCAAAAAATAATTTTTTACTATCGCAAATTTTAATTGCGCCAGGGATTTGCCTTTTCTATAGTAAATTATTCAAAAAATAATTTTTTACTGTCGCAAATTTTAAATACGCCAGGGATTGCCTTTTGTATAGTAAATTTTTCAAAAATTAATTTTTTACTGTCGCAAATTTTAAATCCGCCAGGGATTTCCTTTTCTATAGTAAATTTTTCAAAAAATAATTTTCTACTGTCGCAAATTTTAATTGCGCCAGGGATTGCCTTTTCTATAGTAAATTTTTCAAAAACTAATTTTTTACTGTCGCAAATTTTAATTACGCCAGGGACTTGCCTTTTCTATAGTAAATTTTTCAAAAATTAATTTTTTACTGTCGCAAATTTTAAATACGCCAGGGATTGCCTTTTCTATAGTAAATTATTCAAAAAATAATTTTTTACTGTCGCAAGTTTTAATTGCGCCAGGGATTGCCTTTTCTACAGTAAATTTTTCAAAAAATAATTTTTTACTGTCGCAAATTTTAAATACGCCAGGGATTGCCTTTTCTATAGTAAATTTTTCAAAAAATAATTTTCTACTGTCGCAAATTTTAATTGCGCCAGGGATTGCCTTTTCTATAGTAAATTTTTTCAAAAAATAATTTTTTACTGTCGCAAATTTTAATTACGCCAGGGATTGCCTTTTCTATAGTAAATTTTTCAAAAACTAATTTTTTACTATCGCAAATTTTAATTGCGCCAGGGACTGCCTTTTCTATAGTAAATTTTTCAAAAATTAATTTTATGCTGTCGCAAATTTTAATTACGCCGGGGATTGCCTTTTCTATTGTAAATTGTTCAAAAATTAATTTTATACTGTCGCAAATTTTAATTGCGCCAGGGATTGCCTTTTCTATAGTAAATTTTTCAAAAAATAATTTTTTAACTGTTGCAAATTTTAATTGCGCCAGGGATTGCCTTTTCTACAGTAAATTTTCAAAAAATAATTTTTTACTGTCGCAAATTTTAATTACGCCAGGGATTGCCTTTTCTATAGTAAATTATTCAAAAATATTTTTTTACTGTCGCAAGTTTTAATTGCGCCAGGGATTGCCTTTTCTATAGTAAATTTTTCACAAATTAATTTTTTACAGTCGCAAATTGTAATTGCGCCAGGGATTGCCTTTTCTACAGTAAATTTTACAAAAAATAATTTTTTACTGTCGAAAATTTTAATTACGCCAGGGATTGCCTTTTGTATAGTAAATTATTCAAAAAATTATTTTTTACTGTCGCAAATTTTAATTACGCCAGGGATTGCCTTTTCAATAGTAAATTTTTCAAAAAATAATTTTTTACTGTCGCAAATTTTAATTACGCCAGGGAGTGCCTTTTCTACAGTAAATTTTTCAAAAAATATTTTTTTATTGTCGCAAATTTTAAATACGCCAGGGATTGCCTTTTCTATAGTAAATTTTGCAAAAAATAATTTTTTACTGTCGCAAATTTTAATTACGCCAGGGATTGCCTTTTCTATAGTAAATTTTTCAAAAACTAATTTTTTACTGTCTCAAATTTTAATTACGCCAGGGATTGCCTTTTCTATAGTAAATTTTGCAAAAGATAATTTTTTACTGTCGCAAATTTTAATTACGCCAGGGATTGCCTTTTGTATAGTAAATTTTTCGAAAAATAATTTTCTACTGTCGCTAATTTTAATTGCGCCAGGGATTGCCTTTTCTACAGTAAATTTTTCAAAAAATAATTTTTTACTGTCGCAAATTTTAATTACGCCAGCGATTGCCTTTTCTACAGTAAATTTTTCACAAAATAATTTTATACTGTCGCAAACTTTAAATAGGGCCAGGGATTGCCTTTTCTATAGTAAATTTTTCAAAAAATTATTTGATAATGTCGCAAATTTTAATTACGCCAGGGATTGCCTTTTCTATAGTAAATTTTTCACAAATTAATTTTTTACTGTCGCAAATTTTAAATCCGCCAGGGATTGCCTTTTCTATAGTAAATTTTTTCAAAATATAATTTTTACTGTCGCAAATTTTAAATACGCCAGGGATTGCCTTCTCTACAGTAAATTTTTCAAAAAATAATTTTTTACTGTCGCAAATTTTAATTACGCCAGGGATTGCCTTTTCTACAGTAAAATTTTCAAAAAATAATTGTTTACTGTTGCAAATTGTAATTGCGCCAGGGATTTCCTTTTCTACAGTAAATTTTACAAAAAATACTTTTTTACTGTCGCAAATTTTAAATACGCCAGGGATTGCCTTTTCTATAGTAAATTTTTCAAAAAATAATTTTTTACTGTCGCAAATTTTAAATACGCCAGGGATTGCCTGTTCTATAGTAAATTTTTCAAAAAATAATTTTTTACTGTCGCAAATTTTAAATACGCCAGGGATTGCCTTTTCTATAGTAAATTATTCAAAAAATAATTTTTTAACTGTCGCAAATTTTAAATACGCCAGGGATTGCCTTTTTTATAGTAAATTTTTCAAAAAATAATTTTTTACTGTCGCAAATTTTAATTACGCCAGGGATTGCCTTTTTTACAGTAAATTTGTCAAAAAATAATATTTTACTGTCGCAAATTGTAATTGCGCCAGGGATTGCCTTTTCTACAGTAAATTTTACAAAAAATAATTTTTTTACTGTCGAAAATTTTAATTACGCCAGGGATTGCCTTTTCTATAGTAAAGTTATTCAAAAAATAATTTTTTACTGTCGCAAATTTTAAATACGCCAGGGATTTCCTTTTCTATAGTAAATTTTTCAAAAAATAATTTTTTACTTTCGCAAATTTTAATTACGCCAGGGATTGCCTTTTCTACAGTAAATTTTTCAAAAAATAATTTTTTACTGTCGCAAATTGTAATTGCGCCAGGGATTGCCTTTTCTACAGTAAATTTTACAAAAAATAATTTTTTACTGTCGAAAATTTTAATTACGCCAGGGATTACCTTTTCTATAGTAAATTATTCAAAAAATAAATTTTTACTGTCGCAAATTTTAAATACGCCAGGGATTGCCTTTCTATAGTAAATTTTTTCAAAAAATAATTTTTTACTGTCGCAAGTTTTAATTGCGCCAGGCATTGCCTTTTCTATAGTAAATTTTTCAAAAAATTATTTTCTACTGTCGCAAATTTTAAATACGCCAGGGATTGCCTTTTCTATAGTAAATTATTCAAAAAATAATTTTTTACTGTCGCAAATTTTAATTACGCCAGGGATTGCCTTTCCTATAGTAAATTATTCAAAAAATAATTTTTTACTGTCGCAAATTGTAATTGCGCCAGGGATTGCCTTTTCTACAATAAATTTTACAAAAAATATTTTTTTACTGTCGCAAATTTTAATTACGCCAGGGATTGCCTTTTCTATAGTAAATTTTTCAAAAATTATTTTTTTAATATCGCAAATTTTAATTACGCCAGGGATTGCCTTTTCTATAGTAAATTATTCAAAAAATAATTTTTTACTGTCGCAAATTTTAATTACGCCAGGGATTGCCTTTTCTATAGTAAATTTTTCAAAAATTAATATTTTACTGTCGAAAATTTTAATTACGCCAGGGATTGCCTTTTCTATAGTAAATTATTCAAAAAATAATTTTTACTGTCGCAAATTTTAATTGCGCCAGGGATTGCCTTTTCTATAGTAAATTTTGCAAAAAAATAATTTTTTACTGTCGCAAATTTTAATTGCGCCAGGGATTGCCTTTTTTATAGTAAATTTTTCAAAATTTAATTTTGTATTGTCGCAAATTTTAAATACGCCAGGGATTGCCTTTTCTATAGTAAATTTTTCAAAAAATAATTTTTTATTGTCGCAAATTTTAATTGCGCCAGGGATTGCCTTTTCTATAGTAAATTTTTCAAAAAATAATTTTCTACTGTCGCAAATTTTAAATACGCCAGGGATTGTCTTTTCTATAGTAAATTTTTCAAAAAATAATTTTTTGTTGTCGCAAATTTTAAATACGCCAGGGATTGCCTTTTCTACAGTAGATTTTTCAAAAATTAATTTTTTACTGTCGCAAATTTTAATTACGCCAGGGATTGGCTTTTCTATAGTAAATTATTCAAAAAATATTTTTTTTACTGTCGCAAGTTTTAATTGCGCCTAGGATTGCCTTTTCTATAGTAAATTTTTCAAAAAATAATTTTCTACTGTCGCAAATTTTAAATACGCCAAGGATTGCCTTTTCTATAGTAAATTTTTCAAAAAATAATTTTTTTTGCTGTCGCAAATTTTAAATATGCCAGGGATTGCCTTTTCTATAGTAAATTATTCAAAAAATAATTTTTTACTGTCGCAAATTTTAATTACGCCAGGGATTGCCTTTTCTAAAGTAAATTATTCAAAAAATAATTTTTTACTGTCGCAAATTTTAATTACGCCAGGGATTGCCTTTTCTATAGTAAATTTTTCACAAATTAATTTTTTTGCTGTCGCAAACTTTAAATACGCCAGGGATTGCCTTTTCTACAGTAGATTTTTCAAAAATTAATTTTTTACTGTCGCAAATTTTAATTACGCCAGGGATTGCCTTTTCTATAGTAAATTATTCAAAAAAATAATTTTTACTGTCGCAAGTTTTAATTGCGCCAAGGATTGCCTTTTCTATAGTAAATTTTTCAAAAAATAATTTTCTACTGTCGCAAATTTTTAAATACGCCAGGGATTGTCTTTTCTATAGTAAATTTTTCTAAAAATAATTTTTTGCTGTCGCAAATTTTAAATACGCCAGGGATTGCCTTTTCTGCAGTAGATTTTTCAAAAATTAATTTTTTACTGTCGCAAATTTTAATTACGCCAGGGATTGCCTTTTCTATAGTAAATTATTCAAAAAATAATTTTTTACTGTCGCAAATTGTAATTGCGCCAGGGATTGCCTTTTCTACATTAAATTTTACAAAAAATAATTTTTTACTGTCGCAAATTTTAATTACGCCAGGGATTGCCTTTTCTATAGTAAATTTTTCAAAAATTATTTTTTTAATATCGCAAATTTTAATTACGCCAGGGATTGCCTTTTCTATAGTAAATTATTCAAAAAATAATTTTTTACTGTCGCAAATTTTAATTACGCCTAGGATTGCCTTTTCTATAGTAAATTTTTCAAAAAATAATTTTCTACTGTCGCAAATTTTAAATACGCCAAGGATTGCCTTTTCTATAGTAAATTTTTCAAAAAATAATTTTTTTGCTGTCGCAAATTTTAAATATGCCAGGGATTGCCTTTTCTATAGTAAATTATTCAAAAAATAATTTTTTACTGTCGCAAATTTTAAATACGCCAGGGATTGCCTTTTCTATAGTAAATTTTTCAAAAAAATAATTTTTTACTGTCGCAAATTTTAAATACGCCAGGGATTGCCTGTTCTATAGTAAATTTTTCAAAAAATAATTTTTTACTGTCGCAAATTTTAAAATACGCCAGGGATTGCCTTTTCTATAGTAAATTATTCAAAAAATAATTTTTTACTGTCGCAAATTTTAAATACGCCAGGGATTGCCTTTTTTATAGTAAATTTTTCAAAAAATAATTTTTTACTGTCGCAAATTTTAATTACGCCAGGGATTGCCTTTTTTACAGTAAATTTGTCAAAAAATAATATTTTACTGTCGCAAATTGTAATTGCGCCAGGGATTGCCTTTTCTACAGTAAATTTTACAAAAAATAATTTTTTACTGTCGAAAATTTTAATTACGCCAGGGATTGCCTTTTCTATAGTAAATTATTCAAAAAATAATTTTTTACTGTCGCAAATTTTAAATACGCCAGGGATTTCCTTTTCTATAGTAAATTTTTCAAAAATAATTTTTTACTGTCGCAAATTTTAATTACGCCAGGGATTGCCTTTTCTACAGTAAATTTTTCAAAAAATAATTTTTTACTGTCGCAAATTGTAATTGCGCCAGGGATTGCCTTTTCTACAGTAAATTATTCAAAAAATAAATTTTTACTGTCGCAAATTTTAAATACGCCAGGGATTGCCTTTCTATAGTAAATTTTTCAAAAAATAATTTTTTACTGTCGCAAGTTTTAATTGCGCCAGGGATTGCCTTTTCTATAGTAAATTTTTCAAAAAATTATTTTCTACTGTCGCAAATTTTAAATACGCCAGGGATTGCCTTTTCTATAGTAAATTATTCAAAAAATAATTTTTTACTGTCGCAAATTTTAATTACGCCAGGGATTGCCTTTCCTATAGTAAATTATTCAAAAAATAATTTTTTACTGTCGCAAATTGTAATTGCGCCAGGGATTGCCTTTTCTACATTAAATTTTACAAAAAATAATTTTTTTACTGTCGCAAATTTTAATTACGCCAGGGACTGCCTTTTCTATAGTAAATTTTTCAAAAATTATTTTTTTAATATCGCAAATTTTAATTACGCCAGGGATTGCCTTTTCTATAGTAAATTATTCAAAAAATAATTTTTTACTGTCGCAAATTTTAATTACGCCAGGGATTGCCTTTTCTATAGTAAATTTTTCAAAAATTAATATTTTACTGTCGAAAATTTTAATTACGCCAGGGATTGCCTTTTCTATAGTAAATTATTCAAAAAATAATTTTTACTGTCGCAAATTTTAATTGCGCCAGGGATTGCCTTTTCTATAGTAAATTTTGCAAAAAAATAATTTTTTACTGTCGCAAATTTTAATTGCGCCAGGGATTGCCTTTTTTATAGTAAATTTTTCAAAATGTAATTTTGTATTGTCGCAAATTTTAAATACGCCAGGGATTGCCTTTTCTATAGTAAATTTTTCAAAAAATAATTTTTTATTGTCGCAAATTTTAATTGCGCCAGGGATTGCCTTTTCTATAGTAAATTTTTCAAAAAATAATTTTCTACTGTCGCAAATTTTAAATACGCCAGGGATTGTCTTTTCTATAGTAAATTTTTCAAAAAATAATTTTTTGTTGTCGCAAATTTTAAATACGCCCGGGATTGCCTTTTCTACAGTAGATTTTTCAAAAATTAATTTTTTACTGTCGCAAATTTTAATTACGCCAGGGATTGGCTTTTCTACAGTAAATTATTCAAAAAAATATTTTTTTACTGTCGCAAGTTTTAATTGCGCCTAGGATTGCCTTTTCTATTTCAAAAAATAATTTTTTATTGTCGCAAATTTTAATTGCGCCAGGGATTGCCTTTTCTATAGTAAATTTTTCAAAAAATAATTTTCTACTGTCGCAAATTTTAAATACGCCAGGGATTGTCTTTTCTATAGTAAATTTTTCAAAAAATAATTTTTTGTTGTCGCAAATTTTAAATACGCCCGGGATTGCCTTTTCTACAGTAGATTTTTCAAAATTAATTTTTTACTGTCGCAAATTTAATTACGCCAGGGATTGGCTTTTCTACAGTAAATTATTCAAAAAATATTTTTTTACTGTCGCAAGTTTTAATTGCGCCTAGGATTGCCTTTTCTATAGTAAATTTTTCAAAAAATAATTTTCTACTGTCGCAAATTTTAAATACGCCAAGGATTGCCTTTTCTATAGTAAATTTTTCAAAAAATAATTTTTTTGCTGTCGCAAATTTTAAATATGCCAGGGATTGCCTTTTCTATAGTAAATTATTCAAAAAATAATTTTTTACTGTCGCAAATTTTAATTACGCCAGGGATTGCCTTTTCTAAAGTAAATTATTCAAAAAATAATTTTTTACTGTCGCAAATTTTAATTACGCCAGGGATTGCCTTTTCTATAGTAAATTTTTCACAAATTAATTTTTTGCTGTCGCAAATTTTAAATACGCCAGGGATTGCCTTTTCTACAGTAGATTTTTCAAAAATTAATTTTTTACTGTCGCAAATTTTAATTACGCCAGGGATTGCCTTTTCTATAGTAAATTATTCAAAAAAATAATTTTTTACTGCCGCAAGTTTTAATTGCGCCAAGGATTGCCTTTTCTATAGTAAATTTTTCAAAAAATAATTTTCTACTGTCGCAAATTTTAAATACGCCAGGGATTGTCTTTTCTATAGTAAATTTTTCTAAAAATAATTTTTTGCTGTCGCAAATTTTAAATACGCCAGGGATTGCCTTTTCTACATTAAATTTTACAAAAAATTATTTTTTACTGTCGCAAATTTTAATTACGCCAGGGATTGCCTTTTCTATAGTAAATTATTCAAAAAATAATTTTTACTGTCGCAAATTTTAATTGCGCCATGGATTGCCTTTTCTATAGTAAATTTTGCAAAAAAATAATTTTTTACTGTCGCAAATTTTAATTGCGCCAGGGATTGCCTTTTTTATAGTAAATTTTTCAAAATTTAATTTTGTATTGTCGCAAATTTTAAATACGCCAGGGATTGCCTTTTCTATAGTAAATTATTCAAAAATATTTTTTTACTGTCGCAAGTTTTAATTGCGCCTAGGATTGCCTTTTCTATAGTAAATTTTTCAAAAAATAATTTTCTACTGTCGCAAATTTTAAATACGCCAAGGATTGCCTTTTCTATAGTAAATTTTTCAAAAAATAATTTTTTTGCTGTCGCAAATTTTAAATATGCCAGGGATTGCCTTTTCTATAGTAAATTATTCAAAAAATACTTTTTTACTGTCGCAAATTTTAATTACGCCAGGGATTGCCTTTTCTAAAGTAAATTATTCAAAAAATAATTTTTTACTGTCGCAAATTTTAATTACGCCAGGGATTGCCTTTTCTATAGTAAATTTTTCACAAATTAATTTTTTGCTGTCGCAAATTTTAAATACGCCAGGGATTGCCTTTTCTACAGTAGATTTTTCAAAAATTACTTTTTTACTGTCGCAAATTTTAATTACGCCAGGGATTGCCTTTTCTATAGTAAATTATTCAAGAAATAATTTTTTACTGTCGCAAGTTTTAATTGCGCCAAGGATTGCCTTTTCTATAGTAAATTTTTCAAAAAATAATTTTGTACTGTCGCAAATTTTAAATACGCCAGGGATTGTCTTTTCTATAGTAAATTTTTCTAAAAATAATTTTTTGCTGTCGCAAATTTTAAATACGCCAGGGATTGCCTTTTCTACAGTAGATTTTTCAAAAATTAATTTTTTACTGTCGCAAATTTTAATTACGCCAGGAATTGCCTTTTCTATAGTAAATTTTACAAAAAATAATTTTTTACTGTCGAAAATTTTAATTACGCCAGGGATTGCCTTTTCTATAGTAAATTATTCAAAAAATAAATTTTTACTGTCGCAAATTTTAAATACGCAAGGGATTGCCTTTCTATAGTAAATTTTTCAATAAATAATTTTTTACTGTCGCAAGTTTTAATTGCGCCAGGGATTGCCTTTTCTATAGTAAATTTTTCAAAAAATTATTTTCTACTGTCGCAAATTTTAAATACGCCAGGGATTGCCTTTTCTAAAGTAAAGTTTTCAAAAAATAATTTTTTACTGTCGCAAATTTTAATTACGCAAGTGATTGCCTTTTCTACAGTAAATTTTTCAAAAAATAATTTTTTACTGTGGAAAATTTTAATTACGCCAGGGATTGCCTTTTCTATAGTAAATTTTTCAAAAATAATTTTTTACTGTCGCAAATTTTAATTACGCCAGGGATTGCCTTTCCTACAGTAAATTTTTCAAAAAATAATTTTTTACTGTCGCAAATTGTAATTGCGCCAGGGATTGCCTTTTCTATAGTAAATTTTACAAAAAATAATTTTTTACTACAAAAAATAATTTTTTACTGTCGCAAATTTTAATTACGCCAGGGATTGCCTTTTCTATAGTAGATTTTTCAAAAAATAATTTCTTACTGTCGCAAATTTTAATTACGCCAGGGATTGCCTTTTCTATAGTAAATTTTTCAAAAAAATAATTTTTTACTGTCGCAAATTTTAATTACGCCAGGGGATTGCCTTTTCTACAGTAAATTTTTCAAAAAAATAATTTTTTACTGTCGCAAATTTTAATTACGCCAGGGATTGCCTTTACTAGAGTAAATTTTTCAAAAAATAATTTTTTACTGTCGCAAATTGTAATTGCGCCAGGGATTGCCTTTTCTACAGTAAATTTTACAAAAAATAGTTTTTTTACTGTCGAAAATTTTAATTACGCCAGGGATTGCCTTTTCTTATAGTAAAATTTTTCAAAAATTAATTTTTTATAATCGCAAATTTTAATTACGCCAGGGATTGCCTTTTCTATAGTAAATTATTCAAAAAATAATTTTTTACTGTCTCAAGTTTTAATTGCGCCAGGGATTGCCTTTTTCTATAGTAAATTTTTCAAAAAAATTATTTTCTACTGTCGCAAATTTTAAATACGCCAGGGATTGCCTTTTCTATAGTAAAATTTTTCAAAAAATAATTTTTTACTGTCGCAAATTTTAATTACGCCAGGGATTGCCTTTTCTATAGAAAATTATTCAAAAAATAATTTTTTACTGTCGCAAATTTTAATTACGCCAGGGATTGCCTTTTCTACAGTAAATTTTACAAAAAATAATTGTTTACTGTCGAAAATTTTAATTTCGCCAGGGATTAGCCTTTTTCTATAGTAAATTTATTCAAAAAAATAATTTTTTACTGTCGCAAATTTTTATTACGCCAGGGATTGCCTTTTTCTATAGTAAATTTTTCACAAATTTTATTTTTTACTGTCGCAAATATTAAATACGCCAGGGATTGCCTTTTTCTATAGTAAATTTTTCAAAAATAATTTTTTTACTGTCGCAAATTTTAATTACGGCCAGGGATTGCCTTTCGCTACAGTAAAATTTTTCAAAAAATAATTTTTTACTGTCGCAAATTGTAATTGCGCCAGGGATTGCCTTTTCTATAGTAAATTTTACAAAAAATAATTTTTTTACTGTCGCAAATTTTAATTACGCCAGGGATTGCCTTTTCTATAGTAAATTTTTCAAAAAATAATTTTTTACTGTCGCAAATTTTAATTACGCCAGGGATTGCCTTTTCTATAGTAAATTTTTCAAAAAATAATTTTTTACTGTCGCAAATTTTAATTACTCCAGGGATTGCCTTTTCTACAGTAAATTTTTCAAAAAATAATTTTTTACTGTCGCAAATTTTAATTACGCCAGGGATTGCCTTTACTAGAGTAAATTTTTCAAAAAATAATTTTTTACTGTCGCAAATTGTAACTGCGCCAGGGATTGCCTTTTCTTACAGTAAATTTTACAAAAAATTATTTTTTACTGTCGAAAAATTTTAATTACGCCAGGGATTGCCTTTTCTATAGTAAATTTTTCAAAAATTAATTTTTTATAATCGCAAATTTTAATTACGCCAGGGATTGCCTTTTCTATAGTAAATTATTCAAAAAATAATTTTTTACTGTCTCAAGTTTTAATTGCGCCAGGGATTGCCTTTTCTATAGTAAATTTTTCAAAAAATTATTTTCTACTGTCGCAAATTTTAAATACGCCCGGGATTGCCTTTTCTATAGTAAATTTTTCAAAAAGTAATTTTTTACTGTCGCAAATTTTAATTACGCCAGGGATTGCCTTTTCTATAGAAAATTATTCAAAAAATAATTTTTTACTGTCGCAAATTTTAATTACGCCAGGGATTGCCTTTTCTACAGTAAATTTTACAAAAAAATAATTGTTTACTGTCGAAAAATTTTAATTTCGGCCAGGGATTGCCTTTTCTATAGTAAATTATTCAAAAAATAATTTTTTACTGTCGCAAATTTTTATTACGCCAGGGATTGCCTTTTCTATAGTAAATTTTTCACAAATTTATTTTTTACTGTCGCAAATATTAAATACGCCAGGACTGCCTTTTCTATAGTAAATTTTTCAAAAATTAATTTTATACTGTCGCAAATTTTAATTACGCCGGGGATTGCCTTTACTATTGTAAATTGTTCAAAAAATTAATTTTATACTGTCGCAAATTTTAATTGCGCCAGGGATTGCCTTTTGTATAGTAAATTTTTCAAAAAATAATTTCTTTACTGTTGGCAAATTTTAATTGGCCAGGGATTGCCTTTTCTACAGTAAATTTTCAAAAAATAATTTTTTACTGTCGCAAATTTTAATTACGCCAGGGATAGGCCTTTTCTATAGTAAATTATTCAAAAAATATTTTTTTACTGTCGCAAGTTTTAATTGCGCCAGGGATTGCCTTTTCTATAGTAAACTTTCACAAATTAATTTTTTACAGTCGCAAATTGTAATTGCGCCAGGGATTGCCTTTTCTACAGTAAATTTTACAAAAAATAATTTTTTACTGTCGAAAAATTTTAATTACGCCAGGGATTGCCTTTTCTATAGTAAATTATTCAAAAACATTATTTTTTAACTGTCGCAAATTTTAATTACGCCAGGGATTGCCTTTTCAATAGTAAATTTTTCAAAAAAATAATTTTTTTACTGTCGCAAATTTTAATTACGCCAGGGAGAGTGCCTTTTCTACAGTAAATTTTTCAAAAAATATTTTTTTATTGTCGCAAATTTTAAATACGCCAGGGATTGCCTTTTCTATAGTAAATTTTGCAAAAAATAATTTTTTACTGTCGCAAATTTTAATTACGCCAGGGATTGCCTTTTCTATAGTAAACTTTTCAAATACTAATTTTTTACTGTCTCAAATTTTAATTACGCCAGGGATTGCCTTTTCTATATAGATAATTTTGCAAAAGATAATTTTTTACTGTCGCAAATTTTAATTGCGCCAGGGATTGCCTTTTGTATAATAAATTTTTCGAAAAATAATTTTCTACTGTCGCAAATTTTAATTGGCGCCAGGGATTGCCTTTTCTACAGTAAATTTTTCAAAAAATAATTTTTTTACTGTCGCAAATTTTAATTACGCCAGCGATTGCCTTTTCTAACAGTAAATTTTTCACAAAATAATTTTATAGCTGTCGCAAATTTTAAATACGCCAGGGATTGCCTTTTCTACAGTAAATTTTTCAAAAAATAAATTTTTTACTGTCGCCAAATTTTAATTACGCCAAGGATTGCCTTTTCTACAGTAAATTTTTCAAAAAATAATTGTTTACTGTTGCAAGTTGTAATTGCGCCAGGGATTTCCTTTTCTACAGTAAATTTTACAAAAAATACTTTTTTACTGTCGCAAATTTTAAATACGCCAGGGATTGCCTTTTCTATAGTAAATTTTTCAAAAAATAATTTTTTTACTGTCGCAATTTGTAAATACGCCAGGGAATTGCCTGTTCTATAGTAAATTTTTCAAAAAAATAATTTTTTACTGTCGCAAATTTTAAATACGCCAGGGATTGCCTTTTCTATAGTAAATTATTCAAAAAATAATTTTTTACTGTCGCAAATTTTAAATACGCCAGGGATTGCCTTTTTTTATAGTAAATTTTTCAAAAAATAAATTTTTACTGTCGCAAATTTTAATTACGCCAGGGATTGCCTTTTTTACAGTAAATTTGTCAAAAAATAATGTTCTATACTGTCGCAAATTGTAATTGCGCCAGGGGATTGCCTTTTCTACAGTAAATTTTACAAAAAAATAATTTTTTACTGTCGAAAATTTTAATTACGCCAGGGATTGCCTTTTCTATAGTAAATTATTCAAAAAATAATTTTTTACTGTCGCAAATTTTAAATACGCCAGGGATTTCCTTTTCTATAGTAAATTTTTCAAAAAATAATTTTTTACTGTCGCAAATTTTAATTACGCCAGGGATTGCCTTTTCTACAGTAAATTTTTCAAAAAATAATTTTTTTACTGTCGCAAATTGTAATTGCGCCAGGGATTGCCTTTTCTACAGTAAATTTTACAAAAAATAATTTTTTTACTGTCGAAAATTTTAATTACGCCAGGGATTACCTTTTCTATAGTAAATTATTCAAAAAATAAATTTTAACTGTCGCAAATTTTAAATACGCCAGGGATTGCCTTTTTTATAGTAAATTTTTCAAAAAATAATTTTTTACTGTCTCAAGTTTTAATTGCGCCAGGGATTGCCTTTTCTATAGTAATTTTCAAAAAATTATTTTCTACTGTCGCAAATTTTAAATACGCCAGGGATTGCCTTTTCTATAGTAAATTATTCAAAAAATAATTTTTTACTGTCGCAAATTTCAATTACGCCAGGGATTGCCTTTTCTATAGTAAATTATTCAAAAAATAATTTTTTACTGTCGCAAATTGTAATTGCGCCAGGGATTGCCT